>JAKWBO010000304.1:0-61270 GCA_034336685.1 Luscinia luscinia
CTGCATTCCCGCTTATGGGGTAGACCTGTTGTCCGCCTGCATTACCGATTAAAGGGGTAGACCTGTTGTCCGCCGGCATTCCCGCTTAAGGGGTAGACCTGTTGTCCGCCCGTATTCCCGATTAGAGGTAGACCTGTTGTCCGCCTGCATTCCCGCTAAGGGGTAGACCTGTTGTCCGCCTGCATTCCCGATTAAAGGGTAGACCTGTTGTCCGCCGGCATTCCCGCTGAAGGGGTAGACCTGTTTTCCGCCTGCATTCCCGATTAAGGGGTAGACCTGGTGTCCGCCTGCATTCCCGCTTAAGGGTTAGACCTGGTGTCCGCCGGAATTCCCGAGAAAGGGGTAGACCTGGTGTCCGCCGGCATTCCCGCTGAAGGGGTAGACATGGTGTCCGCCTGCATTCCCGATTAAGGGGTAGACCTGTTGTCCGCCTGCATTCCCGCTTAAGGGGTAGACCTGGTGTCCGCCTGCATTCCCGCTTAAGGGGTAGACCTGGTGTCCGCCGGCATTCCCGCTTAAGGGGTAGACCTGTTGTCCGCCTGCATTCCCCGCTTAAGGGGTAGACCTGGTGTCCGCCTGCATTCCCGCTTAAGGGGTAGACCTGGTGTCCGCCGGCATTCCCGCTTAAGGGGTAGACCTGTTGTCCGCCTGCATTCCCGCTTAAGGGGTAGACCTGGTGTCCGCCTGCATTCCCGCTTAAGGGGTAGACCTGGTGTCCGCCGGCTTTCCCGCTTAAGGGGTAGACCTGTTGTCCGCCTGCATTCCCGATTAAGGGGTAGACCTGTTGTCCGCCTGCATTCCCGCTGAAGGGGTAGACCTGTTGACCGCCTGCATTCCCGATTAAGGGTAGACCTGGTGTCCGCCGGCATTCCCGCTTAAGGGGCAGACCTGTTGTCCGCCTGCCTTCCCGATTAAGGGGGTAGACCTGGTGTCCGCCTGCATTCCCGATTAAGGGGTAGACCTGGTGTCCGCCGGCATTCCCCGCTTAAGGGGTAGACCTGTTGTCCGCCCGTATTCCCGATTAAGGGGTAGACCTGTTGTCCGCCTGCATTCCCGATTAAGGGGTAGACCTGGTGTCCGCATGCATTCCCGATTAAGGGGTAGACCTGGTGTCCGCCGGCATTCCAGCTTAAGGGGTAGACCTGTTGTCTGCCTGCATTCCCGATTAAGGGGTAGACCTGGTGTCCGCCTGCATTCCCGATTAAGGGTAGACCTGGTGTCCGCCGGCATTCCCGCTTAAGGGGTAGACCTGTTGTCCGCCCGTATTCCCGATTAAGGGGTAGACCTGTTGTCCGCCTGCATTCCGATTAAGGGGTAGACCTGTTGTCCGCCTGCATTCCCGCTTAAGGAGTAGACCTGGTGTCCGCCTGCATTCCCGGCTAAGGGGTAGACCTGGTGTCCGCCGGCATTCCCGCTTAAGGGGTAGACCTGTTGTCCGCCTGCATTCCCGCTTAAGGGTAGACCTGGTGTCCGCCGGCATTCCCGCTTAAGGGGTAGACCTGTTGTCCGCCTGCATTACCGATTAAAGGGGTAGACCTGTTGTCCGCCGGCATTCCCGCTTAAGGGTAGACCTGTTGTCCGCCCGTATTCCCGAATAGGGGTAGACCTGTTGTCCGCCTGCATTCCCGATTAAGGGGTAGACCTGGTGTCCGCCTGCATTCCCGATTAAAGGGGTAGACCTGTTGTCCGCCGGCATTCCCGCTAAAGGGGTAGACCTGTTGTCCGCCTGCATTCTTGATTAAGGGGGTAGACCTGGTGTCCGCCTGCATTCCCGATTAAGGGGTAGACCTGGTGTCCGCCGGCATTCCCGATTAAGGGGTAGACCTGGTGTCCGCCGGCATTCCCGCTTAAGGGGTAGACCTGGTGTCCGCCTGCATTCCCGCTTAAGGGGGTAGACCTGGTGTCCGCATGCATTCCCGATTAAGGGGTAGACCTGGTGTCCGCCGGCATTCCCGCTGAAGGGGTAGACCTGTTGTCCGCCCGCATTCCCGATTAAGGGGTAGACCTGTTGTCCGCCTGCATTCCCGATTAAGGGGTAGACCTGGTGTCCGCCTGCATTCCCGATTAAGGGGGTAGACCTGGTGTCCGCCGGCATTCCGCTTAAGGGGTAGACCTGTTGTCCGCCTGCATTCCCCGATTAAGGGGTAGACCTGGTGTCCGCCTGCATTCCCGATTAAGAGGTAGACCTGGTGTCCGCCGGCATTCCAGCTTAAGGGGTAGACCTGTTGTCCGCCCGTATTCCCGATTAAGGGGTAGACCTGTTGTCCGCCTGCATTCCCGGCTTAAGGGTAGACCTGGTGTCCGCCTGCATTCCCCGCTTAAGGGGTAGACCTGGTGTCCGCCGGCATTCCCGCTTAAGGGTAGACCTGTTGTCCGCCTGCATTCCAGCTAAGGGGTAGACCTGTTGTCCGCCTGCATTCCGGCTAAGGGGTAGACCTGAGTGTCCGCCGGCTTTCCCGCTTAAGGAGTAGACCTGTTGTCCGCCTGCATTACCGATTAAGGGTAGACCTGTTGTCCGCCGGCATTCCCGCTTAAGGGGTAGACCTGTTGTCCGCCCGTATTCCCGATTAGGGGTAGACCTGTTGTCCGCCTGCATTCCCGCTTAAGGGGTAGACCTGTTGTCCGTCTGCATTCCCGATTAAGGGGTAGACCTGTTGTCCGCCGGCATTCCCGCTTAAGGGGTAGACCTGTTGTCGCCTGCATTCCCGATTAAGGGGTAGACCTGGTGTCCGCCGGCTTTCCAGCTTAAGGGGTAGACCTGTTGTCCGCCTGCATTCCCGATTAAGGGGTAGACCTGTTGTCCGCCGGCATTCCCGCTTAAGGGGTAGACCTGTTGTCCGCCTGCATTCCCGATTAAGGGGTAGACCTGTTGTCCGCCGGCATTCCCGATTAAGGGGTAGACCTGGTGTCCGCCGGCATTCCCGCTTAAGGGGTAGACCTGTTGTCCGCCTGCATTCCCGATTAAGGGGTAGACCTGTTGTCCGCCTGCATTCCCGATTAAGGGGTAGACCTGGTGTCCGCCGGCATTCCCGCTTAAGGGGTAGACCTGTTGTCCGCCCGTATTCCCGATTAAGGGGTAGACCTGTTGTCCGCCCGGCATTCCCGCTTAAGGGGTAGACCTGGTGTCCGCCTGCATTCCCGCTTAAGGGTAGACCTGGTGTCCGCCGGCATTCCCGCTTAAGGGGTAGACCTGTTGTCCGCCTGCATTCCCGCTTAAGGGGTAGACCTGTTGTCCGCCTGCATTCCCGCTTAAGGGGTAGACCTGTTGACCGCCTGCATTCCCGATTAAGGGGTAGACCTGGTGTCCGCCGGCATTCCGCTTAAGGGGCAGACCTGTTGTCCGCCGGCATTCCCGCTTAAGGGGTAGACCTGTTGTCCGCCCGTATTCCCGATTAAGGGGTAGACCTGTTGTCCGCCGGCATTCCCGCTTAAGGGGTAGACCTGGTGTCCGCCTGCATTCCCGCTTAAGGGGTAGACCTGGTGTCCGCCGGCATTCCCGCTTAAGGGGTAGACCTGTTGTCCGCCTGCATTCCCGCTTAAGGGGTAGACCTGTTGTCCGCCTGCATTCCCGCTTATGGGGTAGACCTGTTGTCCGCCTGCATTACCGATTAAGGGGTAGACCTGTTGTCCGCCGGCATTCCCGCTTAAGGGGTAGACCTGTTGTCCGCCCGTATTCCCGATGAGGGGTAGACCTGTTGTCCGCCTGCATTCCCGCTTAAGGGGTAGACCTGTTGTCCGCCTGCATTCCCGATTAAGGGGTAGACCTGTTGTCCGCCGGCATTCCCGCTAAAGGGGTAGACCTGTTTTCCGCCTGCATTCCCGATTAAGGGGTAGACCTGGTGTCCGCCTGCATTCCCGCTTAAGGGGTAGACCTGGTGTCCGCCGGCATTCCCGCTAAGGGGTAGACCTGTTGTCCGCCTGCATTCCCGCTTAAGGGGTAGACCTGGTGTCCGCCGGCATTCCCGCTTAAGGGGTAGACCTGTTGTCCGCCTGCATTACCGATTAAGGGGTAGACCTGTTGTCCGCCGGCATTCCCGCTTAAGGGGTAGACCTGTTGTCCGCCCGTATTCCCGATTAGGGGTAGACCTGTTGTCCGCCTGCATTCCCGATTAAGGGGTAGACCTGGTGTCCGCCTGCATTCCCGATTAAGGGGTAGACCTGTTGTCCGCCGGCATTCCCGCTAAAGGGGTAGACCTGTTGTCCGCCTGCATTCTTGATTAAGGGGTAGACGTGGTGTCCGCCTGCATTCCCGATTAAGGGGTAGACCTGGTGTCCGCCGGCATTCCCGCTTAAGGGGTAGACCTGTTGTCCGCCCGTATTCCCGATTAAGGGGTAGACCTGTTGTCCGCCTGCATTCCCGATTAAAGGGGTAGACCTGTTGTCCGCCTGCATTCCCGCTTAAGGGGTAGACCTGGTGTCCGCCTGCATTCCCGCTTAAGGGGTAGACCTGGTGTCCGCCGGCATTCCCGCTTAAGGGTAGACCTGTTGTCCGCCTGCATTCCCGCTTAAGGGGTAGACCTGTTGTCCGCCTGCCTTCCCGATTAAGGGGTAGACCTGGTGTCCGCCGGCATTCCCCGCTTAAGGGGTAGACCTGTTGTCCGCCTGCATTACCGATTAAGGGGTAGACCTGTTGTCCGCCGGCATTCCCGCTTAAGGGGTAGACCTGTTGTCCGCCCGTATTCCCGCTTAGGGGTAGACCTGTTGTCCGCCTGCATTCCCGATTAAGGGGTAGACCTGTTGTCCGCCTGCATTCCCGATTAAGGGGTAGACCTGTTGTCCGCCGGCATTCCCGCTAAAGGGGTAGACCTGTTGTCCGCCTGCATTCTTGATTAAGGGGTAGACCTGGTGTCCGCCGGCATTCCCGCTTAAGGGGTAGACCTGGTGTCCGCCGGCATTCCCGATTAAGGGGTAGACCTGGTGTCCGCCGGCATTCCAGCTTAAGGGGTAGACCTGTTGTCCGCCGGCATTCCCGCTTAAGGGGTAGACCTGGTGTCCGCCTGCATTACCGATTAAGGGGTAGACCTGTTGTCCGCCTGCATTCCCGCTTAAGGGGTAGACCTGTTGACCGCCTGCATTCCCGATTAAGGGGTAGACCTGGTGTCCGCCGGCGTTCCCGCTTAAGGGGCAGACCTGTTGTCCGCCTGCATTCCCGATTAAGGGGTGAGCCTGGTGTCCGCCTGCATTCCCGATTAAGGGGTAGACCTGTTGTCCGCCGGCATTCCGGCTTAAGGGGTAGAGCCTGTTGTCCGCCCGTATTCCCCGATTAAGGGGTAGACCTGTTGTCCGCCTGCATTCCCCGATTAAGGGGTAGACCTGGTGTCCGCCGGCATTCCCGCTTAAGGGGTAGACCTGTTGTCTGCCTGCATTCCCGATTAAGGGGTAGACCTGGTGTCCGCCTGCATTCCCGATTAAGGGGTAGAACTGTTGTCCGCCTGCATTCCCGATTAAGGGGTAGACCTGGTGTCCGCCGGCATTCCCGCTTAAGGGGTAGACCTGTTGTCTGCCTGCATTCCCGCTTAAGGGGTAGACCTGGTGTACGCCTGCATTCCCGATTAAGGGGTAGACCTGGTGTCCGCCGGCATTCCCGCTTAAGGGGTAGACCTGTTGTCCGCCCGTATTCCCGATTAAGGGGTAGACCTGTTGTCCGCCTGCATTCTTGATTAAGGGGTAGACCTGTTGTCCGCCTGCATTCCCGGCTTAAGGGGTAGACCTGGTGTCCGCCTGCATTCCCGCTTAAGGGGTAGACCTGGTGTCCGCCGGCATTCCGGCTAAGGGGTAGACCTGTTGTCCGCCTGCATTCCCGCTTAAGGGGTAGACCTGTTGTCCGCCTGCATTCCCGGCAAGGGGGTAGACCTGGTGTCCGCCGGCATTCCCGCTTAAGGGGTAGACCTGTTGTCCGCCTGCATTACCGATTAAAGGGTAGACCTGTTGTCCGCCGGCATTCCCGCTTAAGGAGTAGACCTGTTGTCCGCCCGTATTCCCGATTAGGGGTAGACCTGTTGTCCGCCTGCATTCCCCGATTAAGGGGTAGACCTGGTGTCCGCCTGCATTCCCGATTAAGGGGTAGACCTGTTGTCCGCCGGCATTCCCGCTAAAGGGGTAGACCTGTTGTCCGCCTGCATTCTTGATTAAGGGGTAGACCTGGTGTCCGCCTGCATTCCCGATTAAGGGGTAGACCTGGTGTCCGCCGGCATTCCCGCTTAAGGGGTAGACCTGGTGTCCGCCGGCATTCCCGCTTAAGGGGTAGACCTGTTGTCCGCCGGCATTCCCGCTTAAGGGGTAGACCTGGTGTCCGCCTGCATTCCCGCTAAAGGGGTAGACCTGGTGTCCGCCGGCATTCCCGCTTAAGGGGTAGACCTGTTGTCCGCCGGCATTCCCGCTGAAGGGGTAGAGCCTGTTGTCCGCCCGCATTCCCGATTAAGGGGTAGACCTGTTGTCCGCCTGCATTCCCGATTAAGGGGTAGACCTGGTGTCCGCCGGCATTCCCGCTTAAGGGGTAGACCTGTTGTCCGCCCGTATTCCCGATTAAGGGGTAGACGTGTTGTCCGCCGGCATTCCCGCTTAAGGGGTGAGACCTGTTGTCCGCCTGCATTCCCGCTTAAGGGGTAGACCTGTTGTCCGCCTGCATTCCCGCTTATGGGGTAGACCTGTTGTCCGCCTGCATTACCGATTAAGGGGTAGACCTGTTGTCCGCCGGCATTCCCGCTTAAGGGGTAGACCTGTTGTCCGCCCGTATTCCCGATTAGGGGGTAGACCTGTTGTCCGCCTGCATTCCGCTTAAGGGGTAGACCTGTTGTCCGCCTGCATTCCCGATTAAGGGGTAGACCTGTTGTCCGCCTGCATTCCCGCTAAAAGGGTAGACCTGTTTTCCGCCTGCATTCCCGATTAAGGGGTAGACCTGGTGTCCGCCTGCATTCCCGCTTAAGGGTTAGACCTGGTGTCCGCCGGAATTCCCGAGAAAGGGTAGACCTGGTGTCCGCCGGCATTCCCGCCTAAGGGGTAGACATGGTGTCCGCCTGCATTCCCGATTAAGGGTAGACCTGTTGTCCGCCTGCATTCCCGCTTAAGGGGTAGACCTGGTGTCCGCCTGCATTCCCGCTTAAGGGGTAGACCTGGTGTCCGCCGGCATTCCCGCTTAAGGGGTAGACCTGTTGTCCGCCTGCATTCCCGCTTAAGGGGTAGACCTGGTGTCCGCCTGCATTCCCGCTTAGGGGTAGACCTGGTGTCCGCCGGCATTCCCGCTTAAGGGGTAGACCTGTTGTCCGCCTGCATTCCCGCTTAAGGGGTAGACCTGGTGTCCGCCTGCATTCCCGCTTAAGGGGTAGACCTGGTGTCCGCCGGCTTTCCCGCTTAAGGGGTAGACCTGTTGTCCGCCTGCATTCCCGATTAAGGGGTAGACCTGTTGTCCGCCTGCATTCCCGCTGAAGGGTAGACCTGTTGACCGCCTGCATTCCCGATTAAGGGGTAGACCTGGTGTCCGCCGGCATTCCCGCTTAAGGGGCAGACCTGTTGTCCGCCTGCCTTCCCGATTAAGGGGTAGACCTGGTGTCCGCCTGCATTCCCGATTAAGGGGTAGACCTGGTGTCCGCCGGCATTCCCGCTTAAGGGGTAGACCTGTTGTCCGCCCTGTATTCCCGATTAAGGGGTAGACCTGTTGTCCGCCTGCATTCCCGATTAAGGGGTAGACCTGTTGTCCGCCTGCATTCCCGAATAAGGGGTAGACCTGGTGTCCGCCGGCATTCCCGCTTAAGGGGTAGACCTGTTGTCTGCCTGCATTCCCGATTAAGGGTAGACCTGGTGTCCGCCTGCATTCCCGATTAAGGGGTAGACCTGTTGTCCGCCTGCATTCCCGCTTAAGGGGTAGACCTGGTGTCCGCCCGCATTCCCGCTTAAGGGGTAGACCTGTTGTCCGCCTGCATTCCCGATTAAGGGGTAGACCTGTTGTCCGCCGGCATTCCCGCTTAAGGGGTAGACCTGTTGTCCGCCTGCATTCCCGATTAAGGGGTAGACCTGTTGTCCGCCTGCATTCCCGCTTAAGGGTAGACCTGTTGTCCGCCGGCATTCCCGCTTAAGGGGTAGACCTGTTGTCCGCCTGCATTCCCGCTTAAGGGGTAGACCTGTTGTCCGCCTGCATTCCCGATTAAGGGGTAGACCTGGTGTCCGCCGGCTTTCCTGATTAAGGGGTAGACCTGTTGTCCGCCTGCATTCCCGATTAAGGGAGTAGACCTGTTGTCACGCCGGCATTCCGGCAAGGGTAGACCTGTTGTCCGCCTGCATTCCCGCTTAAGGGGTAGACCTGGTGTCCGCCTGCATTCCCGCTTAAGGGGTAGACCTGTTGTCCGCCTGCATTCCCGATTAAGGGGTAGACCTGTTGTCCGCCTGCATTCCCGATTAAGGGGTAGACCTGATGTCCGCCTGCATTCCCGATTAAGGGGTAGACCTGGTGTCCGCCGGCATTCCGCTTAAGGGGTAGACCTGTTGTCCGCCTGCATTCCCGATTAAGGGGTAGACCTGGTGTCCGCCTGCATTCCCGCTAAGGGTAGACCTGGTGTCCGCCGGCATTCCCGCTTAAGGGGTAGACCTGTTGTCCGCCTGCATTCCCGCTTAAGGGGTAGACCTGTTGTCCGCCTGCATTCCCGATTAAGGGGTAGACCTGTTGTCCGCCTGGCATTCCCGATTAAAGGGGTAGACCTGGTGTCCGCCGGCATTCCCGGCTAAGGGGTGAGACCTGGTGTCCGCCTGCATTCCCGATTAAGGGGTAGACCTGGTGTCCGCCTGCATTCCCGATTAAGGGGTAGACCTGGTGTCCGCCGGCATTCCCGCTTAAGGGGTAGACCTGGTGTCCGCCGGCTATTCCGATTAAGGGGTAGACCTGTTGTCCGCCTGCATTCCCGATTAAGGGTAGACCTGTTGTCCGCCGCATTCCCGATATGAGGGGTAGACCTGGTATCCGCCGGCATTCCCGCTTAAGGGGTAGACCTGTTGATCGCCTGCATTCCGATTAAGGGGTAGACCTGGTGTCCGCCTGCATTCCCGATTAAGGGGGTAGACCTGGTGTCCGCCGGCATTCCCGCTTAAAGGGGTAGACCTGTTGTCCGCCCGTATTCCCCGATTAAGGGGGGTAGACCTGTTGTCCGCCTGCATTCCCGATCAAGGGGTGAGCCTGTTGTCCGCCTGCATTCCCGATTAAGGGGTAGACCTGGTGTCCGCCGGCATTCCACGCTTAAGGGGTAGACCTGTTGTCCGCCTGCATTCCCGATTAAGGGGTAGACCTGGTGTCCGCCTGCATTCCCGATTAAGGGGCAGACCTGGTGTCCGCCGGCATTCCCGCTTAAGGGGTAGACCTGTTGTCCACTGTATTCCCGCTTAAGGGGTAGACCTGTTGTCCGCCTGCATTCCCGATTAGGGGTAGACCTGTTGTCCGCCTGCATTCCCGCTTAAGGGGTAGACCTGTTGTCCGCCTGCATTCCCGCTTAGGGGTAGACCTGTTGTCCGCCTGCATTCCCGATTAAGGGGTAGACCTGGTGTCCGCCTGGCATTCCCGATTAAGGGGTAGACCTGGTGTCCGCCGGCATTCCCGCTTAAGGGGTAGACCTGTTGTCCGCCTGCATTCCCGATTAAGGGTAGACCTGGTGTCCGCCGGCATTCCCGATTAAGGGGTAGACCTGTTGTCCGCCTGCATTCCGATTAAGGGGTAGACCTGGTGTCCGCCGGCATTCCCGCTAAGGGTAGACCTGTTGTCCGCCTGCATTCCCGCTTAAGGGTAGACCTGGTGTCCGCCTGCATTCCCGCTTAAGGGGTAGACCTGGTGTCCGCCGGCATTCCCGCTTAAGGGGTAGACCTGTTGTCCGCCTGCATTCCCGATTAAGGGTAGACCTGGTGTCCGCCTGCATTCCCGATCAAGGGTAGACCTGGTGTCCGCCGGCATTCCCGCTTAAGGGGTAGACCTGTTGTCCGCCCGTATTCCCGATTAAGGGGTAGACCTGTTGTCCGCCGGCATTCCCGCTTAAGGGGTAGACCTGGTGTCCGCCTGCATTCCCGCTTAAGGGGTAGACCTGGTGTCCGCCGGCATTCCCGCTTAAGGGGTAGACCTGGTGTCCGCCTGCATTCCCGCTTAAGGGGTAGACCTGTTGTCCGCCTGCATTCCCGCTTAAGGGGTAGACCTGTTGTCCGCCTGCATTCCCGATTAAGGGGTAGACCTGGTGTCCGCCGGCATTCCCGCTTAAGGGGTAGACCTGTTGTCCGCCTGCATTCCCGATTAAGGGGTAGACCTGGTGTCCGCCTGCATTCCCGCTTAAGGGGTAGACCTGGTGTCCGCCGCGCATTCCCGATTAAGGGGTAGACCTGTTGTCCGCCTGCATTCCCGATTAAGGGGTAGACCTGTTGTCCGCCTGCATTCCCGATTAAGGGGTAGACCTGTTGTCCGCCTGCATTCCCGATTAAGGGGTAGACCTGGTGTCCGCCGGCATTCCCGCTTAAGGGGTAGACCTGTTGTCCGCCTGCATTCCCGATTAAGGGGTAGACCTGGTGTCCGCCTGCATTCCCGATTAAGGGGTAGACCTGGTGTCCGCCGGCATTCCCGCTTAAGGGGTAGACCTGTTGTCCGCCTGCATTCCCGCTTAAGGGGTAGACCTGTTGTCCGCCTGCATTCCCGCTTAAGGGGTAGACCTGTTGTCCGCCTGCATTCCCGCTTAAGGGGTAGACCTGGTGTCCGCCGGCATTCCCGCTTAAGGGGTAGACCTGTTGTCCGCCTGCATTCCCGCTTAAGGGGTAGACCTGTTGTCCGCCGGCATTCCCGCTTAAGGGGTAGACCTGGTGTCCGCCGGCATTCCCGCTTAAGGGGTAGACCTGTTGTCCGCCTGCATTCCCGATTAAGGGGTAGACCTGTTGTCCGCCGGCATTCCCGCTTAAGGGGTAGACCTGGTGTCCGCCCGCATTCCCGATTAGGGGGTAGACCTGTTGTCCGCCTGCATTCCCGCTTAAGGGGTAGACCTGTTGTCCGTCTGCATTCCCGATTAAAGGGGTAGACCTGTTGTCCGCCGGCATTCCCGCTTAAGGGGTAGACCTGTTGTCCGCCTGCATTCCCGCTTAAGGGGTAGACCTGTTGTCCGCCGGCTTTCCCAGCAAGGGGTAGACCTGTTGTCCGCCTGCATTCCCGATTAAGGGGTAGACCTGTTGTCCGCCGGCATTCCCGCTTAAGGGGTAGACCTGTTGTCCGCCTGCATTCCCGATTAAGGGGTAGACCTGGTGTCCGCCGGCATTCCCGTTAAGGGGTAGACCTGGTGTCCGCCGGCATTCCCGCTTAAGGGGTAGACCTGTTGTCCGCCTGCATTCCCGATTAAAGGGGTAGACCTGGTGTCCGCCTGCATTCCCGATTAAGGGGTAGACCTGGTGTCCGCCGGCATTCCCGCTTAAGGGGTAGACCTGTTGTCCGCCTGCATTCCCGATTAAGGGGTAGACCTGTTGTCCGCCGGCATTCCCGCTTAAGGGGTAGACCTGGTGTCCGCCTGCATTCCCGCTTAAGGGTAGACCTGGTGTCCGCCGGCATTCCCGCTTAAGGGGTAGACCTGTTGTCCGCCTGCATTCCCGCTTAAGGGGTAGACCTGTTGTCCGCCTGCATTCCCGATTAAGGGGTAGACCTGGTGTCCGCCTGCATTCCCGATTAAGGGGTAGACCTGTTGTCCGCCTGCATTCCCGCTTAAGGGGTAGACCTGGTGTCCGCCTGCATTCCCGATTAAGGGTAGACCTGTTGTCCGCCTGGCATTCCCGATTAAGGGGTAGACCTGGTGTCCGCCGGCATTCCCGCTTAAGGGTAGACCTGTTGTCCGCCTGCATTCCCGATTAAGGGTAGACCTGGTGTCCGCCTGCATTCCCGATTAAGGGTAGACCTGGTGTCCGCCGGCATTCCCGCTTAAGGGGTAGACCTGTTGTCCGCCCGCATTCCCGATTAAGGGGTAGACCTGTTGTCCGCCTGCATTCCCGATTAAGGGTAGACCTGTTGTCCGCCTGCATTCCCGATTAAGGGTAGACCTGGTGTCCGCCTGCATTCCCGCTAGAAGGGGTAGACCTGGTGTCCGCCGGCATTCCCGCTTAAAGGGTAGACCTGTTGTCCGCCTGCATTCCCGCTTAGGGGTAGACCTGTTGTCCGCCTGCATTCCCGCTTAAGGGGTAGACCTGAGTGTCGCCGGCATTCCCGCTTAAGAGGTAGACCTGTTGTCCGCCTGCATTACCGATTAAGGGGTAGACCTGTTGTCCGCCGGCATTCCGCTGCAAGAGGGTAGACCTGTTGTCCGCCCGTATTCCCGATTAGGGGGTAGACCTGTTGTCCGCCTGCATTCCCGATTGAAGGGGTAGACCTGGTGTCCGCCTGCATTCCCCGATTAAGGGGTAGACCTGTTGTCCGCCGGCATTCCCGCTAAAGGGGTAGACCTGTTGTCCGCCTGCATTCTTGATTAAGGGGGTAGACCTGGTGTCCGCCTGCATTCCCGATTAAGGGGTAGACCTGGTGTCCGCCGGCATTCCCGATTAAAGGGGTAGACCTGGTGTCCGCCGGCATTCCAGCAAGGGGTAGACCTGGTGTCCGCCTGCATTCCCGCTTAAGGAGGTAGACCTGGTGTCCGCATGCATTCCCGATTAAGGGGTAGACCTGGTGTCCGCCTGGCATTCCCGCTGAAGGGGTAGACCTGTTGTCGCCTGCATTCCCGCTTAAGGGGTAGACCTGTTGTCCGCCTGCATTCCCGATTAAGGGAGTAGACCTGTTGTCCGCCTGCATTCCCGATTAAGGGGTAGACCTGGTGTCCGCCGGCATTCCGCTTAAGGGTAGACCTGTTGTCCGCCTGCATTCCCGCTTAAGGGGTAGACCTGGTGTCCGCCTGCATTCCCGATTAAGGGGTAGACCTGGTGTCCGCCGGCATTCCAGCAAGGGGTGAACCTGTTGTCCGCCCGCATTCCCGATTAAGGGGTAGACCTGGTGTCCGCCGGCATTCCAGCTTAAGGGGTAGACCTGGTGTCCGCCTGCATTCCGCTTAAGGGTAGACCTGGTGTCACGCCGGCATTCCCGCTTAAAGGGTAAGACCTGTTGTCCGCCTGCATTCCCGCATTAAGGGGTAGACCTGGTGTCCGCCGGCATTCCCGCTTAAGGGGTAGACCTGTTGTCCGCCTGCATTACCGATTAAAGGGTAGACCTGGTGTCCGCCCGGCATTCCCGCTGAAGGGGTAGACCTGTTGTCCGCCACGCATTCCCGATTAAGGGGTAGACCTGTTGTCCGCCTGCATTCCCGCTTGAGGGTAGACCTGTTGTCGCCTGCATTCCCGATTAAAGGGTAGACCTGTGTGTCCGCCTGCATTCCCGCTTAAGGGGTAGACCTGTTGTCCGCCTGCATTCCCGCTAAAGGGTAGACCTGTTGTCCGCCGGCATTCCCGCTTAAGGGGTAGACCTGTTGTCCGCCTGCATTCCCGATTAAGGGGTAGACCTGTTGTCCGCCGGCATTCCCGATTAAGGGGTAGACCTGGTGTCCGCCTGCATTCCCGATTAAGGGGTAGACCTGGTGTCCACCGGCATTCCGCTTAAGGGGTAGACCTGTTGTCCACCGGCATTCCGGCTAAGGGGTAGACCTGTTGTCCGCCTGCATTCCCGATTAAGGGTAGACCTGCGTTGTCCGCCGGCATTCCCATTAAGGGGGTAGACCTGTTGTCGCCTGCATTCCCGATTAAGGGGTAGACCTGTTGTCCGCCGGCATTCCCGCTTAAGGGGTAGACCTGTTGTCCGCCTGCATTCCCGATTAAGGGGTAGACCTGTTGTCCGCCTGCATTCCCGCTTAAGGGGTAGACCTGTTGTCAGCCCGCATTCCGATTAAGGGGGTGAGACCTGTTGTCGCCTGCATTCCCGCTTAAGGGGTAGACCTGTTGTCCGCCTGACATTCCGAGTTAAGAGGTAGACCTGTTGTCGTACGGCATTCCCTGAAGGGGTAGACCTGTGTCCGCCCATTTCCGATTAGGGGTAGACCTGTTGTCCGCCTGCATTCCGCTTAAGGGGTAGACCTGTTGTCACGCCGCATTCCCGATTAAGGGGTAGACCTGTTGTCCGCCGGCATTCCGCTTAAGGGGTAGACCTGTTGTCCGCCTGCATTCCCAGCTTAAGGGGTAGACCTGGTGTCCGCCTGCATTCCCGATTCAAGGGTAGACCTGGTGTCCGCCGGCATTCCCGATTAAGGGTAGACCTGGTGTCCGCCTGCATTCCCGGTTAAGGGGTGAGACCTGTTGTCCGCCTGCATTCCCGCTTAAGGGGTAGACCTGGTGTCGCCTGCATTCCCGCATGAAGGTAGGCCTGGTGTCCGCCTGACATTCCGATTAAGGGGTAGACCTGTTGTCCGCCGGCATTCCCGCTTAAGGGGTAGACCTGTTGTCCGCCTGCATTCCCGATTAAAGGGGTGCAGACCTGGTGTCCGCCGGCATTTCCCGCTTAAGAGTGTAGACCTGTTGTCCGCCATGCATTCCGATTAAGGGGGTGGGCCTGGTGTCCGCCGGCATTCCCGCATTAGGGGGTAGACCTGTTGTCCGCCCGCATTTCCCGATTAAGGGGTAGACCTGGTGTCCGCCGGCATTCCCGCTTAGGGGTAGACCTGTTGTCTGCCTGCATTCCCGCTTAAGGGGTAAGACTGTTGTCCGCCTGCATTCCCGATTAGGGGTAGACCTGTTGTCCGCCGGCATTCCCGATTAAGGAGTAGACCTGGTGTCGCCGGCATTCCGGCAAGGGGTAGACCTATTGTCCTGCCTGCATTCCGAAGGGGTAGACCTGTTGTCCGCCTGCCATTCCCGATTAAGGGGGTAGACCTGTTGTCCGCCCTGCATTCCGATTAAGGGGTAGACCTGGTGTCCGCCGCGCATTCCGTTAGGGGTAGACCTGTTGTCCGCCTCGCATTCCCAGTTCAGGGGTGGACCTGTTGTCCGCCTGCATTCCCGATTAAGGGAGGTAGACCTGTTGTCCGCCTGCATTCCCGCTTAAGGGGGTAGACCTGATGTCCGCCGGCATTCCGCATGGGGTAGACCTGGTGTCCGCCATTCCCGCTTAAGGGGTAGACCTGTTGTCCGCTGCCATTCCCCGCTTAAGGGGTGGACCTGGTGTCCGCCTGCATTCCGGCTTAAGGGTAGACCTGTTGTCCGCCTGCATTCCCGATTAAGGGGTAGACCTGTTCGCATGCATTCCCGCTTAAGGGGTAGACCTGTTGTCGCCCCATTCCCGATTAGAGGATTAGACCTGTTGTCGCCTGCATTCCCGATTAAGGGATGAGCCCTGGTGTCGCCTGCATTCCCGTTAGGGGTAGACCTGTTGTCCGCCTGCATTTCCCGCTGAAGGGGTAGACCTGTTGTCCGCCTGCATTCCCGATTAAGGGGTGAACCTGTGTGTCCGCCCGCATTCGGTGGGGGTAGACCTGGTGTCCGCCTGCATTCCCGATTAAAGGGGTAGACCTGTTGTCGCCTGCATTCCCGCTTAGGGGTAGACCTGTTGTCCGCCGGCATTCCCTTAAGGGGTAGACCTGTTGTCCGCCCGTATTCCCGGTTAGGGGGTAGACCTGTTGTCCGCCTGCATTCCCGATTGAAGGGGTAGACCAGTGTCCGCCTGCATTCCCGCTTAGGGGTAGACCTGTTAGTCCGCCGGCATTCCGCTAAGGGGGTAGAGCCTGTTGTCCGCCTGCATTCCCGATTAAGGGGTAGACCTGGTGTCCGCCGGCATTCGATTAAGGGGTAGACCTGTTGTCCGCCGGCATTCCCGATGAAGGGTAGACCTGTTGTCCGCCGGCATTCCCGCTTAGGGGTAGACCTGGTGTCGCCTGCATTCCCGCTTAAGGGGTGAGCCCTGTTGTCCGCGCATTCCCGCTTGAGGGTGGAGCCTGGTGTCCGCCGGCATTCCCGCTGAAGGGGTAGACCTGTTGTCCGCCCGCATTCCCGATTAAGGGTAGACCTGTTGTCCGCCGCGCATTCCAGCTTAAGGGTGAGACCTGTTGTCCGCCTGCATTCCCGATTAAGGGGTAGACCTGGTGTCCGCCGGCATTCCCGCTTAGGGGTAGACCTGTTGTCGCCTGCATTCCCGATTAAGGGGGTAGACCTGGTGTCCGCCGGCATTCCCGATTAAGGGGTAGACCTGGTGTCCGCCCGGCATTCCCGATTAAGGGGTAGACCTGTTGTCCGCCCGTATTCCCGATTAAGGGGGTAGACCTGTTGTCCGCCGGCATTCCCGCCTAAGGGGTAGACCTGTTGTCCGCCTGCATTCCCGCTTAAGGGGTAGACCTGTTGTCCGCCTGCATTCCCGCAGAGGGTAGACCTGTTGTCCGCCTGCATTCCCGATTAGGGGTTACAGACCTGTTGTCCGCCTAGCATTCCCGTTAAGGGTAGACCTGTTGTCCGCCTGGCATTTCCCGCTTAAGGGGTAGACCTGTTGTCCGCCTGCATTCCCGCTTAAGGGGTGAGACCTGGTGTCCGCCTGCATTCCCGCTGAAGGGAGTGAGACCTGTTGTCCGCCTGCATTCCCCGATTAAAGGGTAGACCTGTTGTCCGCCGGCATTCCCGCGCAAGGGTAGACCTGGCTGTCCGCCAGCATTCCGATTAAGGGGTAGACCTGGTTGTCCGCCTGCATTCCCGCTTAAGGGGTAGACCTGTTGTCCGCCTGCATTCCAGCTTAAGGGGTAGACCTGTTGTCCGCCTGCATTCCCGCTTAAGGGTAGACCTGGTGTCCGCCTGCGTTCCCGCTTAAAGGGGTAGACCTGGTGTCCGCCTGCATTCCGCTTAAGGGGTAGACCTGTTGTCCGCCATGCATTCCCGACTTAAGGGGTAGACCTGTTGTCCGCCGTATTCCCGATTAGAGGTGCAGACCTGTTGTCCGCCTGCATTCCCGATTAGGGGTAGACCTGCGTGTCCGCCTGCATTCCCCGCTTAAGGGTAGACCTGTTGTCCGCCGGCATTCCCGACTGAAGGGGTAGACCTGTTGTCCGCCTGCATTCCCGATTAAGGGGTAGACCTGGTGTCCGCCGGCATTCCCGCTTAAGGGGTTGAGACCTGTTGTCCGCCGGCATTCCCCGAGAGGGGTAGACCTGTTGTCCGCCGGCCATTCCGCCGAAGGGTGAGACCTGGTGTCCGCCTGCATTCCCGATTAGGGGTAGACCTGTTGTCGCCGGCATTCCACTTAAGGGTAGACCTATTGTCCGCCTGCATTCCCGATTAGGGGTAGACCTGTTGTCGCATGCATTCCCGCTTAAGGATTGGAACCTGGTGTCGCCTGCATTCCCGCTTAAGGGGTGAAGACCTGGTGTCCGCCGGCATTCCCGCTTAGGGGTAGACCTGTTGTCACCTGCATTCCCGATTAAGGGGGTAGACCTGTTGTCCGCCTGCACTTCCCGATTAAAGGGGTAGACCTGTTGTCCGCCTGCATTCCCGTTAAGGGTAGACCCTGTTGTCCGCATGCATTCCCGCTTAAGGGGTGGGCCTGTTGTCCGCCGGCATTCCAGTCAAGGGGTAGACCTGGTGTCGCCTGCATTCCCGATTAAGGGTAGACCTGGTGTCCGCCGGCATTCCGCTTAAGGGGTGTAGACCTGTTGTCCGCCGGTATTCCCGATTAAAGGGGTAGACCTGCTGTCTGTCGCATTCCTGATTAAGGGGTAGACCTGTTGTCCGCCTGCATTCCCGATTGCAGGGGTAGACCTGGTGTCCGCCGGCATTCCCGCTTAAGGGTGAGACCTGTTGTCCGCCCGCATTCCCGAGTAAGGGGTAGACCTGTTGTCACGCCTGCATTCCAGCTTAAGGGTGGGCCGTGTCGCCTGCATTCCCGATTGAAGGGGTAGACCTGTTGTCCGCCGGCATTCCCGATTGAAGGGGTAGACCTGTTGTCCGCCTGCATTCCCGCTTAAGGGGTAGACCTGTTGTCCGCCTGCATTCCCGCTTAAGGGGTAGACCTGGTGTCCGCCGGCATTTCCAGCTTAAGGGGGTAGACCTGTTGTCGCCCGTGCATTCCGATTAAGGGGTGAGACCTGTTGTCCGCCTGCATTCCCGATTAAGGGGTGAACCTGTTGTCCACCTGCATTCCCGCTTAAGAGTGTAGACCTGTTGTCCATGCATTCCCGATTAAGGAGTAGACCTGGTGTCCGCCGGCATTCCGAGCTAAGGGGTAGACCTGTTGTCGCCGGCATTCCCGCTTAAGGGGTAGACCTGTGTGTCCCCCTGCATTCCCCGACTAAGGGGTAGACCTGGTTGTCCGCCGGCATTCCCGATTAAGGGGTGGGCCTGTTGTCCATGCATTCCCTTAAGGGGTAGACCTGGTGTCCGCCGGCATTTCCGCTTAAGGGGTAGACCTGTTGTCGCCTGCATTCCCGCATTAAGGGGATAGACCTGTTGTCCGCCGGCATTCCACGCTTAAGGGTAGACCTGTTGTCGCCTGCATTCCCGATTAGAGGGTAGACCTGTTGTCCGCCGGCATTCCACGAAGGGTAGACCTGTTGTCCGCCTGCATTTCCGCTTAAGGGGTGAGACCTGGTGTCCGTGCATTCCCGCTTAAGGGTAGACCTGGTGTCCGCCGGCGTTCCGCGTAAGGGGTAGAACCTGTTGTCCGCCTGCATTCCCGATAGGGGTAGACCTGGTGTCCGCCGGCATTCCCGATTAAGGGGTGAGACCTGTTGTCCGCCCGCATTCCCGATTAGGGGGTAGACCTGTTGTCGCTGTCATTCCGCTTAAGGGGTAGAGCCTGTTGTCTACCAGCATTCCCCGATTAAGGGGTAGACCTGTTGTCCGCCGGCATTCCCGCTGAAGAGGTGAGACCTGTTGTCCGCCTGCATTCCCGATTAAGGGGTGAGACCTGTTGTCCGCCTGCATTCCCGATTAAGGGGTAGACCTGGTGTCCGCCTGCATTCCCGATTAAGGGGTAGACCTGGTGTCGCCGACATTCCCGCTTAAGGAGGTAGACCTGTTGTCCGCCTGCATTCCCGTTAGGGGGTAGACCTGTTGTCCGTCCTGCATTCCCGCATTAAGGGGGTAGACCTGTGTGTCCCGCCGGCATTCCCGATTAAGGGGGTAGACCTGTTGTCCGCCTGCATTCCCGCTTAAGGGGTAGACCTGGTGTCCACCGGCATTCCCGCTTAGGGGTAGACCTGGTGCCGCACGCATTCCGATTAGGGGGTGGACCTGTTGTCGCCGGCATTCCCGACTAAGGGTAGACCTGTTGTGTCGCCGGCATTCCCTTAGGGGTAGACCTGTTGTCCGCCGGCATTCCGATTAAGGGGTAGACCTGTTGTCCGCCGGCATTCCGCTTAAGGGTAGACCTGTTGTCGCCTGCATTTCCCGCTTAAGGGGTGGGCCTGGTGTCCGCCGGCTATTCCCGCTTATGGGGTAGACCTGTTGTCCGCCTGCATTACCGATTAAGGGGTAGACCTGTTGTCCGCCTGCATTCCGCTTAAGGAGGTGAGCCTGTTGTCCGCCGTATTCCCGGTTAAGGGTAGACCTGTTGTCCTCGGCATTCCCGCTTAGGAGTAGACCTGTTGTCCGCCTGCATTCCCGATTGAGGGGTAGACCTGTTGTCCGCCTGCATTCCCGCTAAAGGGGGTAGACCTGTTGTCCGCCTGCATTCCCGATTAAGGGGCAGACCTGGTGTCCGCTTGCCATTCCCACTTAAGGGGTAGACCTGATTGTCCGCCGGCATTCCCGATTAAGGGAGTAGACCTGTGTGTCACGCCGGCATTCCCGCTTATGGGGTAGACCTGTGTGTCCGTAACATTCCCGCTTAAGGGGGTAGACCTGTTGTACCGCCTGCATTCCCGCTTAAAGGGGGTGAGACCTGGTGTCCGCCTGCATTCCCTTAAGGGGTAGACCTGGTGTCCGCCGGCATTCCGCTTAAGGGGTAGACCTGTTGTCCGCCTGCATTCCCGATTAAGGGGTAGACCTGGTGTCCGCTGGCATTCCCGCTTAAGAGGGTAGACCTGATTGTCGCCTGCATTCCCGATTAAGAGGGTAGACCTGTTGTCCGCCTGCATTCCCGATTAAGGGGTAGACCTGTTGTCGCCTGCATTTCCCGCTTAAGGGGTGAGACCTGTTGTCCGCCTGCATTCCCGGCTAAGGGGTAGACCTGGTGTCCGCCGCATTCCAGATTAAGGGGTAGACCTGGTGTCCGCCGGCATTCCCGATTAAGGGGTAGACCTGGTGTCGCCTGCATTCCCTCGAGAAGGGATAGACCTGGTGTCCGCCTGCATTCCCCGATTAAGGGGTAGACCTGGTGTCCGCCGGCATTCCCGCTTAAGGGGTAGAACCTGTTGTCCGCCCGTATTCCCGATTAAGGGGTAGACCTGTTGTCCGCCTGCATTCCCATAAGGGGTAGACCTGTTGTCCGCCTGCATTCCCGTTAGGGGTAGACCTGGTGTCCGCCGCATTCCCGCTAAGGGGTAGACCTGGTGTCCGCCGGCATTCCCGCTTAAGGAGGTAGACCTGTTGTCCGCCTGCATTCCCGCTTAAGGGGTAGACCTGTTGTCCGCCTGCATTCCCGATTGAGGGTAGACCGCGGTGTCCGCCGGCTATTCCCGTTAAGGGGTAGACCTGTTGTCCGCCCGCATTCCCGGTCAAGGGGTAGACCTGTTGTCCGCCTGCATTCCGACTTAAGGGTGGACCTGGTGTCCGCCGGCATTCCGCTTAAGGGGTAGACCTGGTGTCCGCCTGCATTCCCGCTTAAGGGGTAGACCTGGTGTCCGCCGGCATTCCCGCTTAAGGGGTAGACCTGTTGTCCGCCCGTATTCCGGCAAGGGGTAGACCTGTTGTCCGCCTGCATTCCCGATTAAGGGGGTAGACCTGTTGTCCGCCTGCATTCCCGATTAAGGGGGTAGACCTGGTGTCACCGGCATTCCGCTTAAGGGGTAGACCTGTTGTCTGCCTGCATTCCCGGCAAAGGGGGTAGACCTGGTGTCGCCTGCATTCCCGATTAAGGGGTAGACCGGTGTCCGCCAGCATTCCCAGCTTGAGGGTAGACCTGTTGTCCGCCCGTATTCCCGGTGGGGGTAGACCTGTTGTCCGCCTGCATTCCGATTAAGGGGTAGACCTGTTGTCCGCCTGCATTCCCAGTTAAGGGGTAGACCTGGTGTCCGCCTGCATTCCCGATTAAGGGGTGGACCTGGTATCGCCCGGCATTCCAGCTTAAGGGGTAGACCTGTTGTCCACCTACATTTCCGCAAGGGGTAGACCTGTTGTCCGCCTGCATTCCGCTTAAGGGTAGACCTGGTGTCCGCCCGGCATTCCGGCTTAAGGGGTAGACCTGGTGTCCGCCTGCATTCCCGATTAAGGGTAGACCTGTTGTCCGCCTGCATTCCCGCTTAAGGGGTAGACCTGTTGTCCGCCTGCATTCCCGATTAGGGGTAGACCTGTTGTCCGCCTGCATTTCCCGATTAAAGGGGGTAGACACTGATTGTCCGCCTGCATTCCCGATTAAGGGGTAGACCTGGTGTCCGCCGGCATTCCCGCTTAAGGGGTAGACCTGTTGTCCGCCTGCATTCCCGATTAAGGGGTAGACCTGGTGTCCGCCTGCATTCCCGCTGAAGGGAGTAGACCTGGTGTCCGCCGGCATTCCCGGCTAAGGGGTGAGACCTGGTGTCCGCCGGCATTCCCGCTTAAGGGGTAGACCTGGTGTCCGCGTGCATTCCCGATTAAGGGGTAGACCTGTTGTCCGCCTGGCATTCCCGATTAAGGGGGTAGACCTGTTGTCCGCCTGCATTCCCGATTAGGGAGTAGACCTGGTGTCCGCCTGCATTCCCGCTTAAGGGGTAGACCTGTTGTCCGCCTGCATTCCCGATTAAGGGGTAGACCTGGTGTCCGCCGGCATTCCCGCTTAAGGGTAGACCTGGTGTCCGCCTGGCATTCCCGCTTAAGGGGTAGACCTGTTGTCCGCCTGCATTCCCGCTTAAGGGGTAGACCTGGTGTCCGCCTGCATTCCCGCTTAAGGGGTAGACCTGTTGTCCGCCTGCATTCCCGCTTAAGGGGTAGACCTGTTGTCCGCCTGCATTCCCGATTAAGGGGTAGACCTGTTGTCCGCCTGCATTCCCGATTAAGGGGTAGACCTGTTGTCCGCCTGCATTCCCGATTAAGGGGTAGACCTGTTGTCCGCCTGCATTCCCGCTTAAGGGGTAGACCTGGTGTCCGCCGGCATTCCCGCTTAAGGGTAGACCTGTTGTCCGCCTGCATTCCCGATTAAGGGGTAGACCTGGTGTCCGCCGGCATTCCCGATTAAAGGGGTAGACCTGGTGTCCGCCGGCATTCCCGATTAAGGGGTAGACCTGTTGTCCGCCGGCATTCCGGCTTAAGGGGTAGACCTGTTGTCCGCCGGCATTCCCGATTAAGGGGTAGACCTGTTGTCCGCCGGCATTCCCGCTTAAGGGGTAGACCTGGTGTCCGCCTGCATTCCCGATTAAGGGGTAGACCTGTTGTCCGCCGGCATTCCCGCTAAGGGGTAGACCTGTTGTCCGCCTGCATTCCCGCTTAAAGGGGTAGACCTGTTGTCCGCCTGCATTCCCGCTTAAGGGGTAGACCTGTTGTCCGCCTGCATTCCCGATTAAGGGGTAGACCTGGTGTCCGCCTGCATTCCAGCAAGGGTAGACCTGGTGTCCCCGCATTACCGATTAAGGGGTAGACCTGTTGTCCGCCTGCATTCCCGATTAAGGGGTAGACCTGGTTGATCCGCCTGCATTCCCGATTAAGGGGTAGACCTGGTGTCCGCCGGCATTCCCGCTTAAGGGGTAGACCTGTTGTCCGCCTGCATTCCCGATTAAAGGGTAGACCTGTTGTCCGCCTGCATTCCCGATTAAGGGGTAGACCTGGTGTCGCCGGCATTCCCGCTTAAGGGGTAGACCTGTTGTCCGCCCGCATTCCCGATTAAGGGGTAGACCTGTTGTCCGCCTGCATTCCCGATTAAGGGGTAGACCTGGTGTCCGCCTGCATTCCCGCTTAAGGGGTAGACCTGGTGTCCGCCGGCATTCCCGCAAGGGGTAGACCTGTTGTCCGCCTGCATTCCCGATTAAGGGGTAGACCTGGTGTCCGCCGGCATTCCCGCTTAAGGGGTAGACCTGTTGTCCGCCTGCATTCCCGATTAAGGGGTAGACCTGGTGTCCGCCGGCATTCCCGCTTAAGGGGTAGACCTGTTGTCTGCCTGCATTCCCGCTTAAGGGGTAGACCTGGTGTCCGCCGGCATTCCCGCTTAAGGGGTAGACCTGGTGTCCGCCGGCATTCCCGTTAAGGGTGACCTGTTGTCCGCCATTCCGATTAAGGGGTAGACCTGTTGTCCGCCTGCATTCCCGATTAAGGGGTAGACCTGTTGTCCGCCTGCATTCCCGGTCAAGGGGTAGACCTGGTGTCCGCCTGCATTCCCGCTTAAGGGGTAGACCTGGTGTCCGCCGGCATTCCCGCTTAAGGGGTAGACCTGTTGTCCGCCTGCATTCCCGATTAAGGGGTAGACCTGTTGTCCGCCTGCATTCCCGCTTAAGGGGTAGACCTGTTGTCCGCCGGCATTCCTGATTAAGGGGTGAGACCTGTTGTCCGCCTGCATTCCCGCTTAAGGGGTAGACCTGGTGTCCGCCGGCATTCCCGCTTAAGGGGGTAGACCTGTTGTCGCCGGCATTCCCGATTAAGGGGTAGACCTGTTGTCCACCGGCATTCCCGCTTAAGGGGTAGACCTGGTGTCCGCCTGCATTCCCGCTTAAGGGGTAGACCTGGTGTCCGCCGGCATTCCGGCTAAGGGGTAGACCTGTTGTCCGCCTGCATTCCCGCTTAAGGGGTAGACCTGTTGTCCGCCTGCATTCCCGCTTAAGGGGTAGACCTGGTGTCCGCCGGCATTCCCGCTTAAGGGGTAGACCTGTTGTCCGCCTGCATTCCCGATTAAGGGGTAGACCTGTTGTCCGCCGGCATTCCCGCTTAAGGGGTAGACCTGTTGTCCGCCCGCATTCCCGCTTAAGGGGTAGACCTGTTGTCCGCCTGCATTCCCGCTTAAGGGGTAGACCTGTTGTCCGCCTGCATTCCCGATTAAGGGGTAGACCTGTTGTCCGCCTGCATTCCCGCTTAAGGGGTAGACCTGTTGTCCGCCTGCATTCCCGATTAAGGGGTAGACCTGTTGTCCGCCTGCATTCCCGCTTAAGGGGTAGACCTGGTGTCCGCCTGCATTCCCGCTTAAGGGGTAGACCTGGTGTCCGCCGGCATTCCCGCTAAGGGGTAGACCTGTTGTCCGCCTGCATTCCCGCTTAAGGGGTAGACCTGTTGTCCGCCTGCATTCCCGCTTAAGGGGTAGACCTGGTGTCCGCCGGCATTCCCGATTAAGGGGTAGACCTGGTGTCCGCCTGCATTCCCGCTTAAGGGGTAGACCTGGTGTCCGCCGGCATTCCCGCTTAAGGGGTAGACCTGTTGTCCGCCCGTATTCCCGATTAAGGGGTAGACCTGTTGTCCGCCGGCATTCCCGCTTAAGGGGTAGACCTGGTGTCCGCCTGCATTCCCGCTTAAGGGGTAGACCTGGTGTCCGCCGGCATTCCGGCTTAAGGGGTAGACCTGTTGTCCGCCTGCATTCCCGCTTAAGGGGTAGACCTGTTGTCCGCCTGCATTCCCGCTTAAGGGGTAGACCTGGTGTCCGCCGGCTTTCCGCTTATGGGGTAGACCTGTTGTCCGCCTGCATTACCGATTAAGGGTAGACCTGTTGTCCGCCGGCATTCCCGCTTAAGGGGTAGACCTGTTGTCCGCCCGTATTCCCGATTAGGGAGTAGACCTGTTGTCCGCCTGCATTCCCGCTTAAGGGGTAGACCTGTTGTCCGTCTGCATTCCCGATTAAGGGGTAGACCTGTTGTCCGCCTGCATTCCCGCTAAAGGGGTAGACCTGTTGTCCGCCTGCATTCCCGATTAAGGGGTAGACCTGGTGTCCGCCTGCATTCCCGCTTAAGGGGTAGACCTGGTGTCCGCCTGCATTCCCGATTAAGGGGTAGACCTGGTGTCCGCCGGCATTCCCGCTTAAGGGGTAGACCTGGTGTCCGCCTGCATTCCCGCTTAAGGGTAGACCTGTTGTCCGCCTGCATTCCCGCTTAAGGGGTAGACCTGGTGTCCGCCTGCATTCCCGCTTAAGGGGTAGACCTGGTGTCCGCCTGCATTCCCGATTAAGGGGTAGACCTGTTGTCCGCCTGCATTCCCGCTTAAGGGGTAGACCTGGTGTCGCCGGCATTCCCGCTTAGGGGTAGACCTGTTGTCCGCCTGCATTCCCGATTAAAGGGGTAGACCTGGTGTCCGCCTGCATTCCCGATTAAGGGGTAGACCTGTTGTCCGCCGGCATTCCCGCTTAAGGGGTAGACCTGTTGTCCGCCTGCATTCCCGCTTAAGGGGTAGACCTGGTGTCCGCCGGCATTCCCGCTTAAGGGGTAGACCTGTTGTCCGCCTGCATTCCCGATTAAGGGGTAGACCTGGTGTCCGCCGGCATTCCGCTTAAGGGGTAGACCTGGTGTCCGCCTGCATTCCCGCTTAAGGGGGTAGACCTGTTGTCCGCCTGCATTCCCGCTTAAGGGGTAGACCTGTTGTCCGCCGGCATTCCCGCTTAAGGGGTAGACCTGTTGTCCGCCTGCATTCCCGCTTAAGGGGTAGACCTGTTGTCCGCCTGCATTCCCGATTAAGGGGTAGACCTGTTGTCCGCCTGCATTCCCGATTAAGGGGTAGACCTGGTGTCCGCCGGCATTCCCGTTAAGGGGTAGACCTGTTGTCCGCCTGCATTCCCGCTTAAGGGGTAGACCTGGTGTCCGCCTGCATTCCCGCTTAAGGGGTAGACCTGTTGTCCGCCGGCATTCCCGCTTAAGGGGTAGACCTGTTGTCCGCCTGCATTCCCGATTAAGGGGTAGACCTGTTGTCCGCCTGCATTCCCGATTAAGGGGTAGACCTGTTGTCCGCCTGCATTCCCGCTTAAGGGGTAGACCTGGTGTCCGCCGGCATTCCCGCTTAAGGGGTAGACCTGGTGTCCGCCGGCATTCCCGCTTAAGGGGTAGACCTGTTGTCCGCCTGCATTCCCGCTTAAGGGTAGACCTGTTGTCCGCCTGCATTCCCGCTTAAGGGGTAGACCTGTTGTCCGCCGGCATTCCCGCTTAAAGGGGTAGACCTGTTGTCCGCCTGCATTCCCGCTTAAGGGGTAGACCTGTTGTCCGCCAGCATTCCCGCTTAAGGGGTAGACCTGTTGTCCGCCCGCATTCCCGATTAAGGGTAGACCTGTTGTCCGCCTGCATTCCCGATTAAGGGTAGACCTGGTGTCCGCCTGCATTCCCGATTAAAGGGGTAGACCTGTTGTCCGCCGGCATTCCCGCTAAAGGGTAGACCTGTTGTCCGCCTGCATTCCCGATTAAGGGGTAGACCTGGTGTCCGCCTGCATTCCCGATTGAAGGGGTAGACCTGGTGTCCGCCGGCATTCCGCTAAGGGTAGACCTGGTGTCCGCCGGCATTCCCGCTTAAGGGGTAGACCTGTTGTCCGCCGGCATTCCCGATTAAGGGGTAGACCTGGTGTCCGCCTGCATTCCCGCTTAAGGGTAGACCTGGTGTCCGCCGGCATTCCCGATTAAGGGGTAGACCTGTTGTCCGCCGGCATTCCCGCTTAAGGGGTAGACCTGTTGTCCGCCTGCATTCCCGATTAAGGGGTAGACCTGTTGTCCGCCTGCATTCCCGATTAAGGGGTAGACCTGTTGTCCGCCTGCATTCCCGATTAAGGGGTAGACCTGGTGTCCGCCGGCATTCCCGCTTAAGGGGTAGACCTGTTGTCCGCCTGCATTCCCGCTTAAGGGGTAGACCTGTTGTCCGCCTGCATTCCCGCTTAAAGGGGTAGACCTGGTGTCCGCCGGCATTCCCGCTTAAAGGGTAGACCTGTTGTCCGCCTGCATTCCCGATTAAGGGGTAGACCTGTTGTCCGCCGGCATTCCCGCTTAAGGGGTAGACCTGTTGTCCGCCCGCATTCCCGATTAAGGGGTAGACCTGTTGTCCGCCTGCATTCCCGATTAAGGGAGTAGACCTGTTGTCCGCCTGCATTCCCGCTTAAGGGGTAGACCTGGTGTCCGCCGGCATTCCCGCTTAAGGGGTAGACCTGTTGTCCGCCTGCATTCCCGATTAAGGGGTAGACCTGGTGTCCGCCGGCATTCCCGCTTAAGGGGTAGACCTGTTGTCCGCCGGCATTCCCGATTAAGGAGTAGACCTGTTGTCCGCCGGCATTCCCGCTTAAGGGGTAGACCTGGTGTCCGCCTGCATTCCGATTAAGGGGTAGACCTGTTGTCCGCCTGCATTCCCGCTTAAGGGGTAGACCTGGTGTCCGCCGGCATTCCCGCTTAAGGGGTAGACCTGTTGTCCGCCTGCATTCCCGCTTAAGGGGTAGACCTGTTGTCCGCCTGCATTCCCGATTAAGGGGTAGACCTGGTGTCCGCCGGCATTCCCGCTTAAGGGGTAGACCTGTTGTCCGCCGGCATTCCCGATTAAGGGGTAGACCTGTTGTCCGCCTGCATTCCCGCTTAAGGGGTAGACCTGTTGTCCGCCTGCATTCCCGATTAAGGGGTAGACCTGGTGTCCGCCTGCATTCCCGCTTAAGGGGTAGACCTGTTGTCCGCCGGCATTCCCGCTTAAGGGGTAGACCTGTTGTCCGCCTGCATTCCCGATTAAGGGGTAGACCTGGTGTCCGCCGGCATTCCCGCTTAAGGGGTAGACCTGTTGTCCGCCTGCATTCCCGATTAAGGGGTAGACCTGTTGTCCGCCTGCATTCCCGATTAAAGGGGTAGACCTGTTGTCCGCCTGCATTCCCGATTAAGGGGTAGACCTGTTGTCCGCCTGCATTCCCGATTAAGGGGTAGACCTGTTGTCCGCCTGCATTCCCGATTAAGGGGGTAGACCTGTTGTCCGCCTGCATTCCCGATTAAAGGGGTAGACCTGTTGTCCGCCTGCATTCCCGATTAAGGGTAGACCTGGTGTCCGCCTGCATTCCCGCTTAAGGGGTAGACCTGGTGTCCGCCGGCATTCCCGCTTAAGGGGTAGACCTGTTGTCCGCCTGCATTCCCGCTTAAGGGGTAGACCTGGTGTCCGCCGGCATTCCCGCTTAAGGGGTAGACCTGTTGTCCGCCTGCATTCCCGATTAAGGGGTAGACCTGTTGTCCGCCTGCATTCCCGCTTAAGGGTAGACCTGGTGTCCGCCGGCATTCCCGCTTAAGGGGTAGACCTGTTGTCCGCCTGCATTCCCGTTAAGGGTAGACCTGTTGTCCGCCTGCATTCCCGCTTAAGGGGTAGACCTGTTGTCCGCCCGCATTCCCGCTTAAGGAGGTAGACCTGTTGTCCGCCTGCATTCCCGATTAAGGGGTAGACCTGGTGTCCGCCTGCATTCCCGCTTAAGGGGTAGACCTGTTGTCCGCCTGCATTCCCGATTAAGGGGTAGACCTGGTGTCCGCCGGCATTCCCGCTTAAGGGGTAGACCTGTTGTCCGTCCGATATTCCCGCTTAAGGGGTAGACCTGTTGTCCGCCTGCATTCCCGATTAAGGGTAGACCTGTTGTCCGCCTGCATTCCCGATTAAGGGTAGACCTGGTGTCCGCCGGCATTCCCGCTTAAGGGGTAGACCTGTTGTCCGCCTGCATTCCCGATTAAGGGGTAGACCTGGTGTCCGCCTGCATTCCCGATTAAGGGGTAGACCTGTTGTCCGCCTGCATTCCCGATTAAGGGGTAGACCTGGTGTCCGCCCGGCATTCCCGCTTAAGGGTAGACCTGTTGTCCGCCTGCATTCCCGCTTAAGGGGTAGACCTGGTGTCCGCCTGCATTCCCGATTAAGGGGTAGACCTGGTGTCCGCCTGCATTCCCGATTAAGGGGTAGACCTGTTGTCGCCTGCATTCCCGATTAAGGGGTAGACCTGTTGTCCGCCTGCATTCCCGATTAAGGGGTAGACCTGTTGTCCGCCTGCATTCCCGCTTAAGGGGTAGACCTGTTGTCCGCCTGCATTCCCGCTTAAGGGGTAGACCTGGTGTCCGCCGGCATTCCCGCTTAAGGGGTAGACCTGGTGTCCGCCTGCATTCCCGATTAAGGGGTAGACCTGGTGTCCGCCGGCTTTCCCGCTTAAGGGGTAGACCTGTTGTCCGCCCGTATTCCCGATTAGGGGGTAGACCTGTTGTCCGCCTGCATTCCCGCTTAAGGGGTAGACCTGTTGTCCGCCTGCATTCCCGATTAAGGGGTAGACCTGTTGTCCGCCGGCATTCCCGATTAAGGGTAGACCTGTTGTCCGCCTGCATTCCCGATTAAGGGTAGACCTGTTGTCCGCCGGCATTCCCGCTTAAGGGGTAGACCTGTTGTCCGCCTGCATTCCCGATTAAGGGGTAGACCTGGTGTCCGCCTGCATTCCCGATTAAGGGTAGACCTGGTGTCCGCCGGCATTCCCGCTTAAGGGGTAGACCTGTTGTCCGCCTGCATTCCCGATTAAGGGGTAGACCTGTTGTCCGTCGGCATTCCGCTAAGGGGTAGACCTGTTGTCCGCCTGCATTCCCGATTAAGGGTAGACCTGGTGTCCGCCGGCATTCCCGCTTAAGGGGTAGACCTGTTGTCCGCCATGCATTCCCGCTTAAGGGGTAGACCTGTTGTCCGCCTGCATTCCCGATTAAGGGGTAGACCTGGTGTCCGCCTGCATTCCCGATTAAGGGGTAGACCTGGTGTCCGCCGGCATTCCGCTTAAGGGGTAGACCTGTTGTCCGCCCGCATTCCCGATTAAGGGTAGACCTGTTGTCCGCCTGCATTCCCGTTAAGGGGTGGACCTGGTGTCCGCCTGCATTCCCGCTTAAGGGGTAGACCTGGTGTCCGCCGGCATTCCCGCTTAAGGGGTAGACCTGTTGTCCGCCTGCATTCCCGCTTAAGGGGTAGACCTGGTGTCCGCCGGCATTCCCGCTTAAGGGGTAGACCTGTTGTCCGCCTGCATTCCCGATTAAGGGGTAGACCTGGTGTCCGCCTAGCATTCCCGCTTAAGGGGGTGGACCTGTTGTCCGCCTGCATTCCCGGTTAAGGGGTAGACCTGTTGTCCGCCTGCATTCCCGCTTAAGGGGTAGACCTGGTGTCCACGGCATTCCAGCAAGGGGTAGACCTGTTGTCCGCCTGCATTCCCGTTAAGGGGTAGACCTGTTGTCCGCCGGCATTCCCGCTTAAGGGGTAGACCTGTTGTCCGCCTGCATTCCCGATTAAGGGGTAGACCTGTTGTCCGCCGGCATTCCGGCTAAGGGTAGACCTGTTGTCCGCCTGCATTCCCGATTAAGGGGTAGACCTGTTGTCCGCCTGCATTCCCGATTAAGGGGTAGACCTGTTGTCCGCCGGCATTCCCGATTAAGGGGTGAGACCTGTTGTCCGCCGGCATTCCCGCTTAAGGGGTAGACCTGTTGTCCGCCTGCATTCCCGATTAAGGGGTAGACCTGGTGTCCGCCTGCATTCCCGCTTAAGGGGTAGACCTGGTGTCCGCCGGCATTCCCGCTTAAGGGGTAGACCTGTTGTCCGCCTGCATTCCCGATTAAGGGGTAGACCTGGTGTCCGCCGGCATTCCCGCTTAAGGGGTAGACCTGTTGTCCGCCTGCATTCCCGATTAAGGGGTAGACCTGTTGTCCGCCGGCATTCCCGCTTAAGGGGTAGACCTGTTGTCCGCCTGCATTCCCGATTAAGGGGTAGACCTGGTGTCCGCCGGCATTCCCGCTTAAGGGGTAGACCTGTTGTCCGCCTGCATTCCCGATTAAGGGGTAGACCTGTTGTCCGCCGGCATTCCGGCTAAGGGGTAGACCTGTTGTCCGCCTGCATTCCCGATTAAGGGGTAGACCTGTTGTCCGCCTGCATTCCCGATTAAGGGGTAGACCTGTTGTCCGCCTGCATTCCCGCTAAAGGGGTAGACCTGTTGTCCGCCTGCATTCCCGCTTAAGGGGTAGACCTGTTGTCCACCTGCATTCCCGGTAAGGGGTAGACCTGGTGTCGCCTGCATTCCCGCTTAAGGGGTAGACCTGGTGTCGCCGCATTCCGATAAGGGTAGACCTGTTGTCCGCCGGCATTCCGCTTAAGGGTAGACCTGGTGTCCGCCGGCATTCCCGCTTAAGGGGTAGACCTGTTGTCCGCCTGCATTCCCGCTTAAGGGGTAGACCTGTTGTCCGCCTGCATTCCCGATTAAGGGGTAGACCTGTTGTCCGCCTGCATTCCCGATGAAGGGGTAGACCTGTTGTCCGCCTGCATTCCCGCTTAGGGGTAGACCTGGTGTCCGCCGGCATTCCCGCTTAAGGGGTAGACCTGTTGTCCGCCTGCATTCCCGATTAAGGGGTAGACCTGGTGTCCGCCGGCATTCCCGATTAAGGGTAGACCTGTTGTCCGCCTGCATTCCCGATTAAGGGGTAGACCTGGTGTCCGCCTGCATTCCCGCTTAAGGGTAGACCTGTTGTCCGCCTGCATTCCCGATTAAGGGGTAGACCTGGTGTCCGCCGGCATTCCCGATTAAGGGGTAGACCTGTTGTCCGCCTGCATTCCCGATTAAGGGGTAGACCTGGTGTCCGCCTGCATTCCGATTAAGGGGTAGACCTGGTGTCCGCCTGCATTCCCGCTTAAGGGGTAGACCTGTTGTCCGCCCGCATTCCCGATTAAGGGGTAGACCTGTTGTCCGCCTGCATTCCCGATTAAGGGGTAGACCTGTTGTCCGCCTGCATTCCCGCTTAAGGGGTAGACCTGTTGTCCGCCTGCATTCCCGCTTAAGGGGTAGACCTGGTGTCCGCCGGCATTCCCGCTTAAGGGGTAGACCTGTTGTCCGCCTGCATTCCCGCTTAAGGGGTAGACCTGTTGTCCGCCTGCATTCCCGCTTAAGGGGTAGACCTGGTGTCCGCCGGCATTCCCGATTAAGGGGTAGACCTGTTGTCCGCCTGCATTCCCGATTAAGGGGTAGACCTGTTGTCCGCCGGCATTCCCGCTTAAGGGGTAGACCTGTTGTCCGCCTGCATTCCCGATTAAGGGGTAGACCTGTTGTCCGCCTGCATTCCCGCTTAAGGGGTAGACCTGGTGTCCGCCGGCATTCCCGCTTAAGGGGTAGACCTGTTGTCCGCCTGCATTCCCGATTAAGGGGTAGACCTGTTGTCCGCCTGCATTCCCGCTTAAGGGGTAGACCTGTTGTCCGCCTGCATTCCCGATTAAGGGGTAGACCTGTTGTCCGCCTGCATTCCCGCTTAAGGGGTAGACCTGTTGTCCGCCTGCATTCCCGATTAAGGGGTAGACCTGTTGTCCGCCTGCATTCCCGATTAAGGGGTAGACCTGGTGTCCGCCTGCATTCCCGATTAAGGGGTAGACCTGTTGTCCGCCTGCATTCCCGATTAAAGGGTAGACCTGTTGTCCGCCTGCATTCCCGATTAAGGGTAGACCTGTTGTCCGCCTGCATTCCCGCTTAAGGGGTAGACCTGGTGTCCGCCTGCATTCCGGCTTAAGGGGTAGACCTGGTGTCCGCCGGCATTCCCGCTTAAGGGGTGGAGCCTGTTGTCCGCCTGCATTCCCGCTTAAGGGGTAGACCTGTTGTCCGCCTGCATTCCCGCTTAAGGGGTAGACCTGGTGTCCGCCTGCATTCCCGCTTAAGGGGTAGACCTGTTGTCCGCCTGCATTCCCGCTTAAGGGTAGACCTGGTGTCCGCCGGCATTCCCGCTTAAGGGGTAGACCTGTTGTCCGCCTGCATTCCCGCTTAAGGGGTAGACCTGTTGTCCGCCTGGCATTCCCGATTAAGGGGTAGACCTGTTGTCCGCCTGCATTCCCGATTAAGGGGTAGACCTGGTGTCCGCCGGCATTCCCGCTTAAGGGGTAGACCTGTTGTCCGCCTGCATTCCCGATTAAGGGGTAGACCTGTTGTCCGCCTGCATTCCCGCTTAAGGGGTAGACCTGTTGTCCGCCGGCATTCCCGCTTAAGGGGGTAGACCTGGTGTCCGCCGGCATTCCCGCTTAAGGGGTAGACCTGTTGTCCGCCTGCATTCCCGGCTTAAGGGGTAGACCTGGTGTCCGCCTGCATTCCCGCTTAAGGGGTAGACCTGGTGTCCGCCTGCATTCCCGATCAAGGGTAGACCTGTTGTCCGCCGGCATTCCCGCTTAAGGGGTAGACCTGTTGTCCGCCCGCATTCCCGATTAAAGGGTAGACCTGTTGTCCGCCTGCATTCCCGATTAAGGGGTAGACCTGTTGTCCGCCTGCATTCCCGATTAAGGGGTAGACCTGGTGTCCGCCTGCATTCCCGATTAAGGGGTAGACCTGTTGTCCGCCTGCATTCCCGATTAAGGGGTAGACCTGTTGTCCGCCTGCATTCCCGATTAAGGGGTAGAGCCTGGTGTCCGCCGGCATTCCCGCTTAAGGGGTAGACCTGTTGTCGCCTGCATTCCCGCTTAAGGGGTAGACCTGTTGTCCGCCGGCATTCCCGCTTAAGGGGTAGACCTGTTGTCCGCCTGCATTCCCGATTAAGGGGTAGACCTGTTGTCCGCCTGCATTCCCGATTAAAGGGTAGACCTGTTGTCCGCCTGCATTCCCGCTTAAGGGGTAGACCTGGTGTCCGCCGGCATTCCCGCTTAGGGGTAGACCTGTTGTCCGCCTGCATTCCCGATTAAGGGGTAGACCTGGTGTCCGCCTGCATTCCCGATTAAGGGGTAGACCTGTTGTCCGCCTGCATTCCCGATTAAGGGGTAGACCTGTTGTCCGCCGGCATTCCCGCTTAAGGGGTAGACCTGGTGTCCGCCTGCATTCCCGCTTAAGGGGTAGACCTGTTGTCCGCCGGCATTCCCGATTAAGGGGTAGACCTGGTGTCCGCTGCATTCTTAAGGGTAGACCTGTGTCCAGCTTCCCGATTAAGGGGTAGACCTGGTGTCCGCCTGCATTCCCGCTTAAGGGGTAGACCTGGTGTCCGCCGGCATTCCGCTTAAGGGAGTAGACCTGTTGTCCGCCTGCATTCCCCGATTAAGGGGTAGACCTGTTGTCCGCCGGCATTCCCGCTAAGGGGTAGACCTGGTGTCCGCCTGCATTCCCGCTTAAGGGGTAGACCTGGTGTCCGCCTGCATTCCCGCTTAAGGGTAGACCTGTTGTCCGCCTGCATTCCCGCTTAAGGGGTAGACCTGTTGTCCGCCTGCATTCCCGATTAAGGGGTAGACCTGTTGTCCGCCGGCATTCCCGCTTAAGGGGTAGACCTGTTGTCCGCCTGCATTCCCGATTAAGGGGTAGACCTGTTGTCCGCCTGCATTCCCGCTTAAGGGGTAGACCTGTTGTCCGCCCGCATTCCCGATTAAGGGGTAGACCTGTTGTCCGCCTGCATTCCCGCTTAAGGGGTAGACCTGGTGTCCGCCTGCATTCCCGATTAAGGGGTAGACCTGTTGTCCCTGCATTCCGCTTAAGGGTAGACCTGTTGTCCGCCGGCATTCCCGATTAAGGGGTAGACCTGTTGTCCGCCTGCATTCCCGCTTAAGGGTTAGACCTGTTGTCCGCCGGCATTCCCGCTTAAGGGGTAGACCTGTTGTCCGCCTGCATTCCCGCTTAAGGGGTAGACCTGGTGTCCGCCTGCATTCCCGCTTAAGGGGTAGACCTGTTGTCCGCCCGCATTCCCGCTTAAGGAGTAGACCTGTTGTCCGCCTGCATTCCCGATTAAGGGGTAGACCTGGTGTCCGCCGGCATTCCGCTTAAGGGGTAGACCTGTTGTCCGCCTGCATTCCCGCTTAAGGGGTAGACCTGTTGTCCGCCTGCATTCCCGCTTAAGGGGTAGACCTGGTGTCCGCCGGCATTCCCGATGAAGGGGTAGACCTGTTGTCCGCCTGCATTCCCGATTAAGGGGTAGACCTGTTGTCCGCCGGCATTCCCGCTTAAGGGGTAGACCTGTTGTCCGCCTGCATTCCCGATTAAGGGGTAGACCTGGTGTCCGCCTGCATTCCCGATTAAGGGGTAGACCTGGTGTCCGCCTGCATTCCCGCTTAAGGGGTAGACCTGTTGTCGCCCGCATTCCCGCTTAAGGGGTAGACCTGTTGTCCGCCTGCATTCCCGATTAAGGGGTAGACCTGTTGTCCGCCTGCATTCCCGATTAAGGGGTAGACCTGGTGTCCGCCGGCATTCCCGCTTAAGGGGTAGACCTGTTGTCTGCCTGACATTCCCGATTAAGGGGTAGACCTGGTGTCCGCCTGCATTCCCGCTTAAGGGGTAGACCTGTTGTCCGCCTGCATTCCCGCTTAAGGGGTAGACCTGGTGTCCGCCGGCATTCCCGCTTAAGGGGTAGACCTGTTGTCGCCTGCATTCCCGCTTAAGGGGTAGACCTGTTGTCCGCCTGCATTCCCGATTAAGGGGTAGACCTGGTGTCCGCCGGCATTCCCGCTTAAGGGGTAGACCTGTTGTCCGCCTGCATTCCCGATTAAGGGGTAGACCTGTTGTCCGCCTGCATTCCGATTAAGGGGTAGACCTGTTGTCCGCCTGCATTCCCGATTAAGGGGTAGACCTGTTGTCCGCCGGCATTCCCGCTTAAGGGGTAGACCTGTTGTCCGCCTGCATTCCCGCTTAGGGGTAGACCTGTTGTCCGCCTGCATTCCCGCTTAAGGGGTAGACCTGGTGTCCGCCGGCATTCCCGCTTAAGGGGTAGACCTGTTGTCCGCCTGCATTCCCGATTAAGGGTAGACCTGTTGTCCGCCGGCATTCCGGCTTAAGGGGTAGACCTGTTGTCCGCCCGCATTCCCGATTAAGGGGTAGACCTGTTGTCCGCCTGCATTCCCGATTAAGGGGTAGACCTGTTGTCCGCCTGCATTCCCGATTAAGGGGTAGACCTGTTGTCCGCCTGCATTCCCGCTTAAAGGGTAGACCTGTTGTCCGCCTGCATTCCCGATTAAGGGGTAGACCTGTTGTCCGCCTGCATTCCCGATTAAGGGGTAGACCTGGTGTCCGCCGGCATTCCCGATTAAGGGGTGGAGCCTGTTGTCCGCCTGCATTCCCGCTTAAGGGGTAGACCTGGTGTCCGCCGGCATTCCCGCTTAAGGGGTAGACCTGGTGTCCGCCTGCATTCCCGATTAAGGGGTAGACCTGGTGTCCGCATGCATTCCCGCTTAAGGGGTAGACCTGTTGTCCGCCTGCATTCCCGATTAAGGGGTAGACCTGTTGTCCGCCTGCATTCCCGATTAAGGGGTAGACCTGTTGTCCGCCTGCATTCCCGCTTAAGGGGTAGACCTGTTGTCCGCCGGCATTCCCGATTAAGGGGTAGACCTGTTGTCCGCCTGCATTCCCGATTAAGGGGTAGACCTGTTGTCCGCCTGCATTCCCGATTAAGGGGTAGACCTGTTGTCCGCCTGCATTCCCGCTTAAGGGGTAGACCTGTTGTCCGCCTGCATTCCCGATTAAGGGGTAGACCTGTTGTCCGCCCGGCATTCCCGATTAAGGGTAGACCTGGTGTCCGCCTGCATTCCGCTTAAGGGGTAGACCTGTTGTCCGCCTGCATTCCCGCTTAAGGGTAGACCTGTTGTCCGCCTGCATTCCCGCTTAAGGGGTAGACCTGTTGTCCGCCTGCATTCCCGCTTAAGGGGTAGACCTGGTGTCCGCCGGCATTCCCGCTTAAGGGGTAGACCTGTTGTCCGCCTGCATTCCCGATTAAGGGGTAGACCTGTTGTCCGCCTGGCATTCCGCTTAAGGGGTAGACCTGGTGTCCGCCTGCATTCCCGATTAGGGGTAGACCTGTTGTCCGCCTGCATTCCCGCTTAAGGGGTAGACCTGTTGTCCGCCGGCATTCCCGATTAAGGGGTAGACCTGTTGTCCGCCTGCATTCCCGATTAGGGGTAGACCTGTTGTCCGCCTGCATTCCCGCTTAAGGGGTAGACCTGTTGTCCGCCTGCATTCCCGATTAAGGGGTAGACCTGTTGTCCGCCTGCATTCCCGCTTAAGGGTAGACCTGTTGTCCGCCGGCATTCCCGCTTAAGGGGTAGACCTGTTGTCCGCCTGCATTCCCGATTAAGGGGTAGACCTGGTGTCCGCCTGCATTCCCGATTAAGGGGTAGACCTGGTGTCCGCCGGCATTCCCGATTAAGGGGTAGACCTGTTGTCCGCCTGCATTCCCGATTAAGGGGTAGACCTGTTGTCCGCCTGGCATTCCCGCTTAAGGGGTAGACCTGTTGTCCGCCTGCATTCCCGATTAAGGGGTAGACCTGGTGTCCGCCGGCATTCCCGCTTAAGGGGTGAGACCTGTTGTCCGCCTGCATTCCCGATTAAGGGGTAGACCTGTTGTCCGCCTGCATTCCCGCTTAAGGGGGTAGACCTGTTGTCCGCCTGCATTCCCGCTTAAGGGTAGACCTGTTGTCCGCCTGCATTCCCGATTAAGGGGTAGACCTGTTGTCCGCCTGCATTCCCGCTTAAGGGGTAGACCTGTTGTCCGCCTGCATTCCCGATTAAGGGGTAGACCTGTTGTCCGCCGGCATTCCCGCTTAAGGGGTAGACCTGTTGTCCGCCTGCATTCCCGATTAAGGGGTAGACCTGTTGTCCGCCGGCATTCCCGCTTAAGGAGTAGACCTGTTGTCCGCCTGCATTCCCGATTAAGGGGTAGACCTGGTGTCCGCCTGCATTCCCGCTTAAGGGGTAGACCTGGTGTCGCCGGCATTCCCGATTAAGGGGTAGACCTGGTGTCCGCCGGCATTCCCGCTTAAGGGGTAGACCTGGTGTCCGCCTGCATTCCCGATTAAGGGGTAGACCTGTTGTCCGCCTGCATTCCCGCTTAAGGGGTAGACCTGGTGTCCGCCTGCATTCCCGCTTAAGGGTAGACCTGTTGTCCGCCCGGCATTCCCGCTTAAGGGGTAGACCTGTTGTCCGCCTGCATTCCCGATTAAGGGGTAGACCTGTTGTCCGCCTGCATTCCGATTAAGGGGTAGACCTGTTGTCCGCCTGCATTCCCGATTAAGGGGTAGACCTGTTGTCCGCCTGCATTCCCGATTAAGGGGTAGACCTGGTGTCCGCCGGCATTCCGCTTAAGGGGTAGACCTGTTGTCCGCCTGCATTCCCGATTAAGGGGTAGACCTGTTGTCCGCCTGCATTCCCGATTAAGGGGTAGACCTGGTGTCCGCCGGCATTCCCGATTAAGGGGTAGACCTGTTGTCCGCCCGCATTCCCGATTAGAGGGTAGACCTGTTGTCGCCTGCATTCCCGATTAAGGGTAGACCTGTTGTCCGCCTGCATTCCCGATTAAGGGGTAGACCTGGTGTCGCCCGGCATTCCCGCTTAAGGGGTAGACCTGTTGTCCGCCTGCATTCCGGCTTAAGGGGTAGACCTGTTGTCCGCCTGGCATTCCCGCTTAAGGGGTAGACCTGGTGTCCGCCCGTATTCCGATTAAGGGTAGACCTGTTGTCCGCCTGCATTCCGATTAAGGGGTAGACCTGGTGTCCGCCTGCATTCCCGCTTAAGGGGTAGACCTGTTGTCCGCCGGCATTCCCGATTAGGGGTAGACCTGTTGTCGCCCTGCATTCCCGATTAAGGGGTAGACCTGTTGTCCGCCTGCATTCCCGATTAAGGGTAGACCTGTTGTCCGCCTGCATTCCCGATTAAGGGGTAGACCTGTTGTCCGCCGGCATTCCGATTAAGGGGTAGACCTGTTGTCCGCCGGCATTCCGGCTAAGGGGTAGACCTGGTGTCGCCTGCATTCCCGATTAAGGGGTAGACCTGTGTGTCCGCCTGGCATTCCCGCTTAAGGGTAGACCTGGTGTCGCCTGCATTCCCGCTTAAGGGGTAGACCTGTTGTCCGCCTGCATTCCAGCTTAAGGGGTAGACCTGGTGTCCGCCTGCATTCCCGATTAAGGGGTAGACCTGGTGTCGCCGGCATTCCCGCTTAAGGGGTAGACCTGTTGTCCGCCTGCATTCCCGATTAAGGGGTAGACCTGGTGTCCGCCTGCATTCCCGCTTAAGGGGGTAGACCTGTTGTCCGCCTGCATTCCCGATTAAGGGGTAGACCTGTTGTCCGCCTGCATTCCCGATTAAGGGAGTAGACCTGTTGTCGCCTGCATTCCCGCTTAAGGGGTAGACCTGTTGTCCGCCTGCATTCCCGATTAAGGGTAGACCTGTTGTCCGCCTGCATTCCCGATTAAGGGGTAGACCTGTTGTCCGCCTGCATTCCCGATTAAGGGGTAGACCTGTTGTCCGCCTGCATTCCCGATTAAGGGGTAGACCTGTTGTCCGCCCTGCATTCCCGATTAAGGGGTAGACCTGTTGTCCGCCTGCATTCCCGATTAAGGGGTAGACCTGTTGTCCGCCTGCATTCCGGCTTAAGGGGTAGACCTGTTGTCCGCCTGCATTCCCGATTAAGGGGTAGACCTGTTGTCCGCCTGCATTCCCGATTAAGGGGTAGACCTGTTGTCCGCCTGCATTCCCGATTAAGGGTAGACCTGGTGTCCGCCGGCATTCCGCTTAAGGGGTAGACCTGGTGTCCGCCTGCATTCCCGATTAAGGGGTAGACCTGTTGTCCGCCGGCATTCCCGCTTAAGGGTAGACCTGTTGTCCGCCCGTATTCCCGATTAAGGGGTAGACCTGTTGTCCGCCCGCATTCCCGATTAAGGGGTAGACCTGTTGTCCGCCTGCATTCCGCTTAAGGGGTAGACCTGTTGTCCGCCGGCATTCCCGCTTAGAGGGGTAGACCTGTTGTCCGCCTGCATTCCCGATTAAGGGGTAGACCTGGTGTCCGCCTGCATTCCGATTAAGGGTAGACCTGTTGTCCGCCGGCATTCCGCTAAAGGGTAGACCTGTTGTCCGCCTGCATTCCCGATTAAGGGGTAGACCTGTTGTCCGCCGGCATTCCGCTTAAGGGGTAGACCTGGTGTCCGCCTGCATTCCCGATTAGGGAGTAGCACCAGTGTCGCATGGCATTCCCGCTGAAGGAGTGAGACCTGTTGTCCGCCTGCATTCCGAGCAAGGAGTAGACCTGTTGTCCGCCGGCATTCCGGCTAAGGGGTAGACCTGCGTGTCCGCCTGCATTCCCGATTAAAGGGTAGACCTGGTGTCGCCGGCATTCCCGCTTAAGGGTAGACCTGTTGTCCGCTGCATTCCCGCTTAAGGGGTAGACCTGGTGTCCGCCGGCATTCCCGGCAAGGGGTAGACCTGTGTGTCGCCTGCATTCCCGTAAGGGGTAGACCTGGTGTCCGCCTGCATTCCCGATTAAAGGGTAGACCTGTTGTCGCCGGCATTCCCGCTTAAGGGGTAGACCTGTTGTCCGCCTGCATTCCCGCATTAAAGGGTAGACCTGTTGTCCGCCGGCATTCCCGACTAAGGGGTAGACCTGTTGTCCGCCTGCATTCCTGATTAAGGGGTAGACCTGGTTGTCCACCCGGCACTTTCCGGCATTAGAAGGTGTAGACCTGGTTGTCCGCCTCGGCTATTCCCGATTAAAGGGTAGACCTGGTGTCAGCCTGGCTTTCCAGCATTAAGGAGTAGACCTGTTGTCGCCCTGCATTCCAGCAAGGGGTAGACCTGGTGTCCGCCCGGCTTTCCGCGCATTAAGGGGTAGACCTGTTGTCCGCCTGCATTCCCGATTAAGGGGTAGACCTGGTGTCCGCCGGCATTCCCGCTGAAGGGAGTAGACCTGTTGTCCGCCAGCATTCCCGATTAGAGGTAGACCTGTTGTCCGCCTGCATTCCCGCTTAAGGGGTAGACCTGGTGTCCAGCCGGCATTCCGGCAAGGGGTAGACCTGTTGTCCGCCCGCATTCCCGATTAAGGGTTAGACCTGGTGTCCGCCTGCATTCCCGATTAAGGGTAGACCTGTTGTCCGCCTGCATTCCGATTAGAGAGTGTAGACCTGTTGTCCGCCGGCATTCCCGGCAAGGGTAGACCTGTTGTCGCCCGTATTCCGATTAGGGGTAGAACCTGTTGTCCGCCGGCATTCCCGATTAAGGGGTAGACCTGTTGTCCGCCTGCATTCCCGATTAGAGGGTAGACCTGTTGTCCGCCTGCATTCCGCTTAAGGGTAGACCTGTTGTCCGCGGCTATTCCCGATTAGGGGTAGACCTGTTGTCCGCCTGCATTACCGATTAAGGGGTAGACCTGGTGTCCGCCGGCATTCCCAGCAAGGGGTAGACCTGTTGTCCGCCCGTATTCCCGATTAGAGGGTATAGACCTGTTGTCCGCCTGCATTCCCGATTAGGGGTAGACCTGGTGTCCGCCTGCATTCCCGATTAAGGGGTAGACCTGGTGTCCGCCGGCATTCCGCTTAAGGGGGTAGACCTGTTGTCCGCCCGGCATTCCCGATTAAGGGTAGACCTGTGTCGATCCGCCGTGTCATTCCCGATCTGAAGGGGTAGACCTGGTGTCCGCCTGCATTCCGATTAAGGGGTAGACCTGGTGTCCGCCGGCATTCCCGCTTAAGGGTAGACCTGTTGTCCGCCCGCATTCCCGGTCAAGGGTAGACCTGGTGTCCAGCCTGCATTCCCGATTAAGGGTGCAGACCTGGTGTCCGCCTGCATTCCCGATTAAGGGGTTGAGACCTGGTGTCGTCCGGCATTCCCGCTGAAGGGGTAGACCTGTTGTCCGCCTGCATTCCCGATTAAGGGTAGACCTGGTGTCCGCCTGCATTCCGCTTAAGGGTGAGACCTGGTGTCCATCAGCATTCCGATTAAGGGGTAAGACCTGGTGTCGCCTGCATTCCACGCTAAAGGGGTAGACCTGTTGTCCGCCTGCATTCCGATTAAGGGTAGACCTGGTGTCCGCCTGCATTCCCGATTAAAGGGGTAGACCTGGTGTCCGCCTGCATTCCCGCTTAAGGGTAGACCTGGTGTCCGCCTGCATTCCCGCTTAAGGGGTAGACCTGTTGTCCGCCTGCATTCCCGATTAAGGGGTAGACCTGTTGTCCGCCTGCATTCCCGCTTAAGGGGTAGACCTGTTGTCCGCCTGCATTCCCGCTTAAAGGGGTAGACCTGTTGTCCGCCCATTCCCGATTAAGGGGTAGACCTGGTGTCCGCCGGCATTCCCGATTAAGGGGTAGACCTGTTGTCCGCCGGCATTCCCGCTTAAGGGGTAGACCTGTTGTCCGCCCGTATTCCCGATTAGGGGTAGACCTGTTGTCCGCCTGCATTCCCGATTAAGGGGTAGACCTGGTGTCCGCCTGCATTCCCGATTAAGAGGTGAGACCTGTTGTCCGCCTGCATTCCGATTAAGGGGTAGACCTGTTGTCCGCCGGCATTCCCGCTTAAGGGGTAGACCTGTTGTCCGCCTGCATTCCCGATTAAGGGGTAGACCTGTTGTCCGCCTGCATTCCCGATTAAGGGGTAGACCTGGTGTCCGCCCGGCATTCCCGCTTAAGGGGTAGACCTGTTGTCCGCCTGGCATTCCCGATTAAGGGGTAGACCTGGTGTCCGCCTGCATTCCCGCTTAAGGGGTAGACCTGGTGTCCGCCCGCATTCCGATTAAGGGGTAGACCTGTTGTCCGCCCGCATTCCGATTAAGGGGTAGACCTGTTGTCCGCCTGCATTCCCGCTTAAGGGGTAGACCTGTTGTCCGCCTGCATTCCCGATTAAGGGGTAGACCTGGTGTCGCCGGCATTCCCGCTTAAGGGGTAGACCTGGTGTCCGCCTGCATTCCCGATTAAGGGTAGACCTGTTGTCCGCCTGCATTCCCGATTAAGGGGTAGACCTGGTGTCCGCCTGCATTCCCGCTTAAGGGGTAGACCTGGTGTCCGCCTGCATTCCCGATTAAGGGTAGACCTGTTGTCCGCCGGCATTCCCGATTAAGGGTAGACCTGTTGTCCGCCTGCATTCCCGCTTAAGGGGTAGACCTGTTGTCCGCCTGCATTCCGGCTTAAGGGGTAGACCTGTTGTCCGCCTGCATTCCCGATTAAGGGGTAGACCTGTTGTCCGCCGGCATTCCCGCTTAAGGGGTAGACCTGTTGTCCGCCTGCATTCCCGCTTAAGGGGTAGACCTGTTGTCCGCCTGCATTCCCGATTAAGGGGTAGACCTGTTGTCCGCCGGCATTCCCAGCAAGGGGTAGACCTGTTGTCCGCCGGCATTCCCGCTTAAGGGGTAGACCTGTTGTCCGCCTGCATTCCCGATTAAGGGGTAGACCTGGTGTCCGCCTGCATTCCAGCTTAAGGGGTAGACCTGTTGTCCGCCTGCATTCCCGATTAAGGGGTAGACCTGGTGTCCGCCGGCATTCCCGCAAGGGGTAGACCTGTTGTCCGCCTGCATTCCGATTAAGGGGTAGACCTGTTGTCCGCCTGCATTCCCGATTAAGGGGTAGACCTGGTGTCCGCCGGCATTCCCGGCTTAAGGGGTGAGACCTGTTGTCCGCCTGCATTCCCGATTAAGGGGTAGACCTGTTGTCCGCCTGCATTCCCGCTTAAGGGGTAGACCTGTTGTCCGCCTGCATTCCCGATTAAGGGTAGACCTGGTGTCCGCCGGCATTCCCGCTTAAGGGGTAGACCTGTTGTCCGCCTGCATTCCCGATTAAGGGGTAGACCTGGTGTCCGCCTGCATTCCCGATTAAGGGGTAGACCTGGTGTCCGCCCGCATTCCGATTAAGGGGTAGACCTGTTGTCCGCCACGCATTCCCGATTAAAGGGTAGACCTGTTGTCCGCCTGCATTCCCGATTAAGGGGTAGACCTGGTGTCCGCCGGCATTCCCGATTAAGGGTAGACCTGTTGTCCGCCTGCATTCCCGATTAAGGGGTAGACCTGTTGTCCGCCTGCATTCCCGCTTAAGGGGTAGACCTGTTGTCCGCCTGCATTCCCGATTAAGGGTAGACCTGGTGTCCGCCTGCATTCCCGATTAAGGGGTAGACCTGTTGTCGCCTGCATTCCAGCAGGGGTAGACCTGTTGTCCGCCTGGCATTCCCGCTTAAGGGGTAGACCTGTTGTCCGCCTGCATTCCCGATTAAGGGGTAGACCTGTTGTCCGCCTGGCATTCCCGCTTAAGGGGTAGACCTGTTGTCCGCCCGCATTCCCGATTAAGGGGGTAGACCTGTTGTCCGCCTGCATTCCCGATTAAGGGGTAGACCTGGTGTCCGCCTGCATTCCCGATTAAGGGGTAGACCTGTTGTCCGCCGGCATTCCCGCTTAAGGGGTAGACCTGTTGTCCGCCTGCATTCCCGATTAAGGGGTAGACCTGGTGTCCGCCTGCATTCCCGATTAAGGGTAGACCTGGTGTCCGCCTGGCATTCCCGCAAGGGGTAGACCTGGTGTCCGCCTGCATTCCCGCTTAAGGGGGTAGACCTGTTGTCCGCCTGCATTCCCGCTTAAGGGGTAGACCTGGTGTCCGCCTGCATTCCCGCTTAAGGGGTAGACCTGGTGTCCGCCTGCATTCCCGATTAAGGGGTAGACCTGTTGTCCGCCTGCATTCCCGATTAAGGGGTAGACCTGTTGTCCGCCTGCATTCCCGATTAAGGGGTAGACCTGTTGTCGCCTGCCATTCCCGATTAAGGGTAGACCTGTTGTCCGCCTGCATTCCGGTCAAGGGGTAGACCTGTTGTCCGCCGGCATTCCCGCTTAAGGGGTAGACCTGTTGTCCGCCTGCATTCCCGATTAAGGGGTAGACCTGTTGTCCGCCTGCATTCCCGATTAAGGGGTAGACCTGGTGTCCGCCGGCATTCCCGCTTAAGGGGTAGACCTGTTGTCCGCCTGCATTCCCGATTAAGGGGTAGACCTGTTGTCCGCCGGCATTCCCGCTTAAGGGGTAGACCTGTTGTCCGCCTGCATTCCCGATTAAGGGGTAGACCTGTTGTCCGCCTGCATTCCCGATTAAGGGAGTAGACCTGTGTCCGCCGGCATTCCCGCTAGGGTAACCTGATGTCCACCGCATTCCGCTTAAGGGTAGACCTGTTGTCGCGCCGGCATTCCCGATTAAGGGGTAGACCTGTTGTCCGCCTGCATTCCCGCTTAAGGGGTAGACCTGTTGTCCGCCTGCATTCCCGATTAAGGAGTAGACCTGTTGTCGCCGGCATTCCCGCTAAGGGGTAGACCTGTTGTCCGCCTGCATTCCCGATTAAGGGGTAGACCTGTTGTCCGCCCGGCATTCCCGGTCAAGGGTAGACCTGTTGTCCGCCTGGCATTCCGCTTAAGGGGTAGACCTGTTGTCCGCCTGCATTCCCGATTAAGGGTAGACCTGGTGTCCGCCTGCATTCCCGATTAAGGGGTAGACCTGGTGTCCGCCGGCATTCCCGCTTAAGGGGTAGACCTGTTGTCCGCCTGCATTCCCGATTAAGGGGTAGACCTGGTGTCCGCCGGCATTCCCGCTTAAGGGGTAGACCTGGTGTCCGCCTGCATTCCCGCTTAAGGGGTAGACCTGTTGTCGCCGGCATTCCCGCTTAAGGGGTAGACCTGTTGTCCGCCTGCATTCCCGCTTAAGGGGTAGACCTGTTGTCCGCCGGCATTCCCGCTAAGGGGTAGACCTGTTAGTCCGCCGGCTATTCCCGATTAAGGGGTAGACCTGTTGTCCGCCTGCATTCCCGATTAAGGGGTAGACCTGGTGTCCGCCGGCATTCCCGCTTAAGGGGTAGACCTGTTGTCCGCCCGCATTCCCGATTAAGGGGTAGACCTGTTGTCCGCCTGCATTCCCGCTTAAGGGTAGACCTGTTGTCCGCCTGCATTCCCGATTAAGGGGTAGACCTGTTGTCCGCCTGCATTCCCGATTAAGGGGTAGACCTGGTGTCCGCCGGCATTCCCGCTTAAGGGGTAGACCTGTTGTCTGCCTGCATTCCCGCTTAAGGGGTAGACCTGGTGTCCGCCTGCATTCCCGCTTAAGGGGTAGACCTGGTGTCCGCCGGCATTCCGCTTAAGGGGTAGACCTGTTGTCCGCCTGCATTCCCGCTTAAGGGGTAGACCTGTTGTCCGCCTGCATTCCCGATTAAGGGGTAGACCTGGTGTCCGCCGGCATTCCCGCTTAAGGGGTAGACCTGTTGTCCGCCTGCATTCCCGATTAAGGGGTAGACCTGGTGTCCGCCTGCATTCCCGATTAAGGGGTAGACCTGGTGTCCGCCGGCATTCCCGCTTAAGAATTGTAGACCTGTTGTCCGCCTGCATTCCCGATTAAGGGGTAGACCTGTTGTCCGCCTGCATTCCCGCTAAAGGGGTAGACCTGTTGTCCGCCTGCATTCTTGATTAAGGGGTAGACCTGGTGTCCGCCTGCATTCCCGATTAAGGGGTAGACCTGGTGTCCGCCTGGCATTCCCGATTAAGGGGTAGACCTGGTGTCCGCCTGCATTCCCGCTTAAGGGGTAGACCTGTTGTCCGCCGGCATTCCCGCTTAAGGGGTAGACCTGGTGTCCGCCTGCATTCCCGATTAAGGGGTAGACCTGGTGTCCGCCTGCATTCCCGATTAAGGGGTAGACCTGGTGTCCGCCGGCATTCCCGCTGAAGGGGTAGACCTGTTGTCCGCCTGCATTCCCGATTAAGGGGTAGACCTGTTGTCCGCCTGCATTCCCGATTAAGGGGTAGACCTGGTGTCCGCCGGCATTCCCGCTTAAGGGGTAGACCTGTTGTCCGCCTGCATTCCCGATTAAGGGGTAGACCTGGTGTCCGCCTGCATTCCCGATTAAGGGGTAGACCTGGTGTCCGCCGGCATTCCCGCTTAAGGGGTAGACCTGTTGTCCGCCCGTATTCCCGATTAAGGGTAGACCTGTTGTCCGCCGGCATTCCCGCTTAAGGGGTAGACCTGGTGTCCGCCTGCATTCCCGCTAAAGGGGTAGACCTGGTGTCCGCCGGCATTCCCGCTTAAGGGGTAGACCTGTTGTCCGCCTGCATTCCCGCTTAAGGGGTAGACCTGTTGTCCGCCTGCATTCCCGCTTAAGGGGTAGACCTGGTGTCCGCCGGCTTTCCGCTTATGGGGTAGACCTGTTGTCCGCCTGCATTACCGATTAAGGGTAGACCTGTTGTCCGCCGGCATTCCCGCTAAGGGGTAGACCTGTTGTCCGCCCGTATTCCCGATTAGGGGTAGACCTGTTGTCCGCCTGCATTCCCGCTTAAGGGGTAGACCTGTTGTCCGTCTGCATTCCCGATTAAGGGGTAGACCTGTTGTCCGCCTGCATTCCCGACTAAGGGGTAGACCTGGTGTCCGCCGGCATTCCCGCTTAAGGGGTAGACCTGTTGTCCGCCTGCATTCCCGCTTAAGGGGTAGACCTGGTGTCCGCCTGCATTCCCGCTTAAGGGGTACACCTGGTGTCCGCCGGCATTCCCGCTTAAGGGGTAGACCTGTTGTCCGCCTGCATTCCCGCTTAAGGGATAGACCTGTTGTCCGCCTGCATTCCCGCTTAAGGGGTAGACCTGGTGTCCGCCGGCTTTCCCGCTTAAGGGGTAGACCTGGTGTCCGCCTGCATTCCCGATTAAGGGGTAGACCTGTTGTCCGCCTGCATTCCCGCTTAAGGGGTAGACCTGTTGACCGCCGGCATTCCCGATTAAGGGGTAGACCTGGTGTCCGCCGGCATTCCCGCTTAAGGGGTAGACCTGTTGTCCGCCTGCATTCCCGAATAAGGGGTAGACCTGGTGTCCGCCTGCATTCCCGATTAAGGGGTAGACCTGTTGTCCGCCTGCATTCCCGATTAAGGGGTAGACCTGGTGTCCGCCTGCATTCCCGATTAAGGGGTAGACCTGTTGTCCGCCCGCATTCCCGATTAAGGGGTAGACCTGTTGTCCGCCTGCATTCCCGATTAAGGGGTAGACCTGTTGTCCGCCTGCATTCCCGATTAAGGGTAGACCTGGTGTCCGCCGGCATTCCCGCTTAAGGGGTAGACCTGTTGTCTGCCTGCATTCCCGATTAAGGGGTAGACCTGGTGTCCGCCTGCATTCCCGATTAAGGGGTGGACCTGTTGTCCGCCTGCATTCCCGCTTAAGGGGTAGACCTGGTGTCCGCCGGCATTCCCGCTTAAGGGGTAGACCTGTTGTCCGCCTGCATTACCGATTAAGGGTAGACCTGTTGTCCGCCGGCATTCCCGCTTAAGGGGTAGACCTGTTGTCCGCCCGTATTCCCGATTAGGGGTAGACCTGTTGTCCGCCTGCATTCCCGATTAAGGGGTAGACCTGGTGTCCGCCTGCATTCCCGATTAAGGGGTAGACCTGTTGTCCGCCGGCATTCCCGCTTAAGGGGTAGACCTGTTGTCCGCCTGCATTCCTGATTAAGGGGTAGACCTGGTGTCCGCCTGCATTCCCGATTAAGGGGTAGACCTGGTGTCCGCCCGGCATTCCCGCTTAAGGGGTAGACCTGGTGTCCGCCGGCATTCCGGCTAAGGGGTAGACCTGTTGTCCGCCGGCATTCCCGCTAAGGGGTAGACCTGGTGTCCGCCTGCATTCCCGCTTAAGGGGTAGACCTGGTGTCCGCCTGCATTCCCGATTAAGGGGTAGACCTGGTGTCCGCCGGCATTCCCGCTTAAGGGGTAGACCTGTTGTCCGCCTGCATTCCCGATTAAGGGGTAGACCTGGTGTCCGCCTGCATTCCCGATTAAGGGGTAGACCTGTTGTCCGCCTGCATTCCCGATTAAGGGTAGACCTGGTGTCCGCCGGCATTCCCGCTTAAGGGTAGACCTGTTGTCCGCCTGCATTCCCGATTAAGGGGTAGACCTGTTGTCCGCCTGCATTCCCGATTAAGGGGTAGACCTGGTGTCCGCCGGCATTCCGCTAAGGGGTAGACCTGTTGTCCGCCTGCATTCCCGATTAAGGGGTAGACCTGGTGTCCGCCGGCATTCCCGCTTAAGGGGTAGACCTGTTGTCCGCCTGCATTCCCGATTAAGGGTAGACCTGGTGTCCGCCTGCATTCCCGATTAAGGGGTAGACCTGGTGTCCGCCGGCATTCCCGCTTAAGGGGTAGACCTGTTGTCCGCCCGTATTCCGATTAAGGGGTAGACCTGTTGTCCGCCGGCATTCCCGCTTAAGAGGGTAGACCTGGTGTCCGCCTGCATTCCCGCTTAAGGGGTAGACCTGGTGTCCGCCGGCATTCCGCTTAAGGGTAGACCTGTTGTCCGCCTGCATTCCAGCTTAAGGGGTAGACCTGTTGTCCGCCTGCATTCCCGCTTAAGGGGTAGACCTGGTGTCCGCCGGCTTTCCCGCTTAAGGGGTAGACCTGTTGTCCGCCTGCATTACCGATTAAGGGGTAGACCTGTTGTCCGCCGGCATTCCCGCTTAAGGGGTAGACCTGTTGTCCGCCCGTATTCCCGATTAGGGGTAGACCTGTTGTCCGCCTGCATTCCCGCTTAAGGGTAGACCTGTTGTCCGTCTGCATTCCCGATTAAGGGGTAGACCTGTTGTCCGCCTGCATTCCCGATTAAAGGGGTAGACCTGGTGTCCGCCGGCATTCCCGCTTAAGGGGTAGACCTGGTGTCTGCCTGCATTCCCGCTTAAGGGGTAGACCTGGTGTCCGCCTGCATTCCAGCTTAAGGGGTAGACCTGGTGTCCGCCGGCATTCCGCTTAAGGGGTAGACCTGTTGTCCGCCTGCATTCCCGCTTAAGGGATAGACCTGTTGTCGCCTGCATTCCCGCTTAAGGGGTAGACCTGGTGTCCGCCGGCTTTCCAGCTTAAGGGTAGACCTGGTGTCCGCCTGCATTACCGATTAAGGGGTAGACCTGTTGTCCGCCTGCATTCCCGCTTAAGGGGTAGACCTGTTGTCCGCCGGCATTCCCGATTAAAGGGGTAGACCTGGTGTCCGCCGGCATTCCCGCTTAAGGGGTAGACCTGTTGTCCGCCTGCATTCCCGAATAAGGGGTAGACCTGGTGTCCGCCTGCATTCCCGATTAAGGGGTAGACCTGTTGTCCGCCTGCATTCCCGATTAAGGGGTAGACCTGGTGTCCGCCTGCATTCCCGATTAAGGGGTAGACCTGTTGTCCGCCCGTATTCCCGATTAAGGGGTAGACCTGTTGTCCGCCTGCATTCCCGATTAAGGGGTAGACCTGTTGTCCGCCTGCATTCCCGATTAAGGGGTAGACCTGGTGTCCGCCGGCATTCCCGCTTAAGGGGTAGACCTGTTGTCCGCCTGCATTCCCGATTAAGGGGTAGACCTGGTGTCCGCCTGCATTCCCGATTAAGGGGTAGACCTGTTGTCCGCCTGCATTCCCGCTTAAGGGGTAGACCTGGTGTCCGCCGGCATTCCCGCTTAAGGGGTAGACCTGTTGTCCGCCTGCATTACCGATTAAGGGGTAGACCTGTTGTCCGCCGGCATTCCCGCTTAAGGGTAGACCTGTTGTCCGCCCGTATTCCCGATTAGGGGTAGACCTGTTGTCCGCCTGCATTCCCGATGAAGGGGTAGACCTGAGTGTCCGCCTGCATTCCCGATTAAAGGAGTTAGACCTGTTGTCGCCCGGCATTCCCGCTAAAGGGGTAGACCTGTTGTCCGCCTGCATTCTTGATTAAGGGGTAGACCTGGTGTCCGCCTGCATTCCCGATTAAGGGTAGACCTGGTGTCGCCCGGCATTCCCGATTAAGGGTAGACCTGGTGTCCGCCGGCATTCCCGCTTAAGGGGTAGACCTGTTGTCCGCCCGCATTCCCGATTAAGGGGTAGACCTGTTGTCCGCCTGCATTCCCGATTAAGGGGTAGACCTGGTGTCCGCATGCATTCCCGATTAAGGGGTAGACCTGGTGTCCGCCGGCATTCCAGCAAGAGTGTAGACCTGTTGTCGCCTGCATTCCCGATTAAGGGGTAGACCTGTTGTCCGCCTGCATTCCCGATTAAGGGGTAGACCTGGTGTCCGCCGGCATTCCCGCTAAGGGGTAGACCTGATTGTCCGCCTGCATTCCCGATTAAGGGGTAGACCTGGTGTCCGCCGGCATTCCAGCAAGGGTAGACCTGTTGTCCGCCTGCATTCCGATTAAGGGGTAGACCTGGTGTCCGCCTGCATTCCCGATTAAGGGGTAGACCTGGTGTCCACCGGCATTCCCGCTAAGGGTGATGGACCTGTTGTCCGCCCGCATTCCCGATTAAGGTAGACCTGCTGTCCGCTGGCATTCCCGCTTAGGGTAGACCTGGTGTCCGCCTGCATTCCCGCTAAAGGGGTAGACCTGGTGTCCGCCGGCATTCCGGCTAAGGGGTAGACCTGTTGTCCGCCTGCATTCCCGATTAAGGGGTAGACCTGTTGTCCGCCTGCATTCCCGCTTAAGGGGTGGGCCTGGTGTCCGCCGGCTTTCCAGCTTATGGGGTAGACCTGTTGTCCGCCTGCATTACCGATTAAGGGGTAGACCTGTTGTCCGCCCGGCATTCCAGCTTAAGGGGTAGACCTGTTGTCCGCCGGCATTCCCGATTAGGGGTAGACCTGTTGTCCGCCTGCATTCCGCTTAAGGGTAGACCTGTTGTCCGCCTGCATTCCCGATTAAGGGGTAGACCTGTTGTCCGCCTGCATTCCCGATTAAGGGGTAGACCTGGTGTCCGCCGGCATTCCCGATTAAGGGGTAGACCTGTTGTCCGCCTGCATTCCGATTAAGGGGGTAGACCTGGTGTCCGCCTGCATTCCCGCAAGGGGTACCTAGTATCCTAGCATTCCGCTAAGGGGTAGACCTGTTGTCCGCCTGCATTCCCGATTAAGGGGTAGACCTGGTGTCGCCTGCCATTCCCGATTAAGGGGTAGACCTGTTGTCCGCCTGACATTCCCGCTTAAGGGTAGACCTGTTGTCCGCCGCGTATTCCCGATTAAGGGGTAGACCTGTTGTCCGCCTGCATTCCCGATTAAGGGAGTAGACCTGTTGTCCGCCTGCATTCCCGCTTAAGGGGTAGACCTGGTGTCGCCTGGCATTCCCGCTAAAGGGGTAGACCTGTTGTCCGCCTGCATTCCTGATTAAGGGGTAGACCTGGTGTCCGCCTGCATTCCCGCTTAAGGGGTAGACCTGGTGTCCGCCTGCATTCCCGATTAAGGGGTAGACCTGGTGTCGCCGGCATTTCCAGCTGAAGGGGTAGACCTGTTGTCCGCCGGCATTCCCGATTAAGGGGTAGACCTGTTGTCCGCCGGCATTTCCGGCTTAAGGGTAGACCTGGTGTCCGCCTGCATTCCCGACTTAAGGGGTAGACCTGGTGTCCGCCGGCATTCCCGCTGAAGGGGTAGACCTGTTGTCCGCCTGCATTCCCGATTAAGGGGTAGACCTGTTGTCCGCCTGCATTCCCGCTTAAGGGGTAGACCTGTTGTCCGCCTGCATTCCCGATTAAGGGGTAGACCTGGTGTCCGCCGGCATTCCCGCTTAAGGGGTAGACCTGTTGTCCGCCTGCATTCCCGATTAAGGGGTAGACCTGGTGTCCGCCTGCATTCCCGATTAAGGGGTAGACCTGGTGTCCGCCGGCATTCCCGGCTAAGGGGTAGACCTGTTGTCCGCCCGCATTCCCGCTTAAGGGGTAGACCTGTTGTCCGCCTGCATTCCCGCTTAAGGGGTAGACCTGGTGTCCGCCTGCATTCCCGATTAAGGGGTAGACCTGGTGTCCGCCTGCATTCCCGATTAAGGGGTAGACCTGTTGTCCGCCTGCATTCCCGCTTAAGGGGTAGACCTGTTGTCCGCCTGCATTCCCGCTTAAGGGTAGACCTGGTGTCCGCCGGCTTTCCGCTTAAGGGGTAGACCTGTTGTCCGCCCGCATTCCCGCTAAGGGGTAGACCTGTTGTCCGCCTGCATTCCCGATTAAGGGGTAGACCTGGTGTCCGCCGGCATTCCCGCTTAAGGGGTAGACCTGGTGTCCGCCTGCATTACCGATTAAGGGTAGACCTGTTGTCCGCCTGCATTCCCGCTTAAGGGTAGACCTGTTGTCCGCCTGCATTCCCGATTAAGGGGTAGACCTGGTGTCCGCCTGCATTCCCGATTAAGGGGTAGACCTGGTGTCCGCCGGCATTCCCGCTTAAGGGGTAGACCTGTTGTCCGCCCGTATTCCCGATTAAGGGGTAGACCTGTTGTCCGCCTGCATTCCCGATTAAGGGGTAGACCTGTTGTCCGCCTGCATTCCCGATTAAGGGGTAGACCTGGTGTCCGCCGGCATTCCCGCTTAAGGCGTAGACCTGTTGTCTGCCTGCATTCCCGATTAAGGGGTAGACCTGGTGTCCGCCTGCATTCCCGATTAAGGGGTAGACCTGTTGTCCGCCTGCATTCCCGATTAAGGGGTAGACCTGGTGTCCGCCGGCATGCCCGCTTAAGGGGTAGACCTGTTGTCTGCCTGCATTCCCGCTTAAGGGGTAGACCTGGTGTCCGCCTGCATTCCCGATTAAGGGGTAGACCTGGTGTCCGCCCGGCATTCCCGCTTAAGGGGTAGACCTGTTGTCCGCCCGTATTCCAGATTAAGGGGTAGACCTGTTGTCCGCCTGCATTCCCGCTTAAGGGTAGACCTGTTGTCCGCCTGCATTCCCGCTTAAGGGGTAGACCTGGTGTCCGCCGGCATTCCCGCTTAAGGGGTAGACCTGGTGTCCGCCTGCATTCCCGCTTAAGGGGTAGACCTGGTGTCCGCCGGCATTCCCGGCTAAGGGGTAGACCTGTTGTCCGCCTGCATTCCCGCTTAAGGGGTAGACCTGGTGTCGCACGGCATTCCAGCTTAAGGGGTAGACCTGTTGTCCGCCTGCATTACCGATTAAGGGGTAGACCTGGTGTCCGCCGGCATTCCCGCTAAGGGGTGAGACCTGTTGTCCGCCCGTATTCCCGATTAAGGGGTAGACCTGTTGTCCGCCTGCATTCCCGCTTAAGGGGTAGACCTGGTGTCCGCCGGCATTCCCGATTAAGGGGTAGACCTGTTGTCCGCCTGCATTCCCGCTGAAGGGGTAGACCTGTTGTCCGCCTGCATTCCCGCTTAAGGGGTAGACCTGTTGTCCGCCTGCATTCCCGCTTAAGGGGTAGACCTGGTGTCCGCCTGGCATTCCCGCTTAAGGGGTAGACCTGGTGTCCGCCGGCATTCCCGCTTAAGGGTAGACCTGGTGTCCGCCTGCATTCCCGCTTAAGGGGTAGACCTGTTGTCGCCTGCATTCCCGATTAAGGGGTAGACCTGGTGTCCGCCGGCATTCCCGCTTAAGGGGTAGAACCTGTTGTCCGCCCGCATTCCCGATTAAGGGGTAGACCTGTTGTCCGCCTGCATTCCCGATTAAGGGTAGACCTGGTGTCCGCCGGCATTCCCGCTTAAGGGGTAGACCTGTTGTCCGCCTGCATTCCCGATTAAGGGGTAGACCTGTTGTCCGCCTGCATTCCCGATTAAGGGGTAGACCTGTTGTCCGCCGGCATTCCCGCTTAAGGGGTAGACCTGTTGTCCGCCTGCATTCCCGATTAAGGGGTAGACCTGTTGTCCGCCTGCATTCCCGCTTAAGGGGTAGACCTGGTGTCCGCCTGCATTCCCGATTAAGGGGTAGACCTGGTGTCCGCCGGCATTCCCGCTTAAGGGGTAGACCTGGTGTCCGCCTGCATTCCCGCTTAAAGGGGTAGACCTGGTGTCCGCCGGCATTCCCGCTTAAGGGGTAGACCTGTTGTCCGCCTGCATTACCGATTAAGGGGTAGACCTGTTGTCCGCCTGCATTCCCGCTAAGGGGTAGACCTGTTGTCGCCCGTATTCCCGATTAGGGGTAGACCTGTTGTCCGCCTGCATTCCCGTTTAAGGGGTAGACCTGTTGTCCGCCGGCATTCCCGCTTAAGGGGTAGACCTGTTGTCCGCCTGCATTCCCGATTAAGGGGTAGACCTGGTGTCCGCCGGCATTCCCGCTTAAGGGTAGACCTGTTGTCCGCCTGCATTCCCGATTAAGGGGTAGACCTGTTGTCCGCCGGCATTCCCGCTTAAGGGGTAGACCTGTTGTCCGCCTGCATTCCCGATTAAGGGGTAGACCTGTTGTCCGCCTGCATTCCCGATTAAAGGGTAGACCTGGTGTCCGCCGGCATTCCCGCTTAAGGGGTAGACCTGTTGTCCGCCTGCATTCCCGATTAAGGGGTAGACCTGGTGTCCGCCTGCATTCCCGATTAAAGGGGTAGACCTGGTGTCCGCCGGCATTCCCGCTTAAGGAGGTAGACCTGTTGTCCGCCCGTATTCCCGATTAAGGGGTAGACCTGGTGTCCGCCGGCATTCCCGCAAGGGGTAGACCTGGTGTCCGCCTGCATTCCCGCTTAAGGGGTAGACCTGGTGTCCGCCGGCATTCCGCTTAAGGGGTAGACCTGTTGTCCGCCTGCATTCCCGCTTAAGGGGTAGACCTGGTGTCCGCCGGCTTTCCGCTTAAGGGGTAGACCTGTTGTCCGCCTGCATTACCGATTAAGGGGTAGACCTGTTGTCCGCCTGGCATTCCAGCTTAAGGGGTAGACCTGTTGTCCGCCCGTATTCCCGATTAGGGGTAGACCTGTTGTCCGCCTGCATTCCCGCTTAAGGGGTAGACCTGTTGTCCGCCTGCATTCCCGATTAAGGGGTAGACCTGTTGTCCGCCGGCATTCCCGCTAAAGGGGTAGACCTGTTGTCCGCCTGCATTCCCGATTAAGGGGTAGACCTGGTGTCCGCCTGCATTCCAGCTTAAGGGTTAGACCTGGTGTCCGCCGGCATTCCCGAAAGGGGTAGACCTGGTGTCCGCCGGCATTCCCGCTGAAGGGTAGACCTGGTGTCCGCCTGCATTCCCGATTAAGGGGTAGACCTGTTGTCCGCCTGCATTCCCGCTTAAGGGGTAGACCTGGTGTCCGCCTGCATTCCCGCTTAAGGGGTAGACCTGGTGTCCGCCGGCATTCCCGCTTAAGGGGTAGACCTGTTGTCCGCCTGCATTCCCGCTTAAGGGGTAGACCTGTTGTCCGCCGGCATTCCCGATTAAGGGGTAGACCTGTTGTCCGCCTGCATTCCCGCTTAAGGGTAGACCTGTTGTCCGCCTGCATTCCCGATTAAGGGGTAGACCTGGTGTCCGCCTGCATTCCCGATTAAGGGGTAGACCTGGTGTCCGCCGGCATTCCCGCTTAAGGGGTAGACCTGTTGTCCGCCCGTATTCCCGATTAAGGGGTAGACCTGTTGTCCGCCTGCATTCCCGATTAAGGGGTAGACCTGTTGTCCGCCTGCATTCCCGATTAAGGGGTAGACCTGGTGTCCGCCGGCATTCCCGCTTAAGGGGTAGACCTGTTGTCTGCCTGCATTCCCGATTAAGGGGTAGACCTGGTGTCCGCCTGCATTCCCGATTAAGGGGTAGACCTGTTGTCCGCCTGCATTCCCGATTAAGGGGTAGACCTGGTGTCCGCCGGCATGCCCGCTTAAGGGGTAGACCTGTTGTCTGCCTGCATTCCCGCTTAAGGGGTAGACCTGGTGTCCGCCTGCATTCCCGATTAAGGGGTAGACCTGGTGTCCGCCGGCATTCCCGCTTAAGGGTAGACCTGTTGTCCGCCCGGCATTCCCGCTTAAGGGGTAGACCTGGTGTCCGCCTGCATTCCCGATTAAGGGGTAGACCTGTTGTCCGCCGGCATTCCCGCTTAAGGGGTAGACCTGGTGTCCGCCTGCATTCCCGCTTAAGGGGTAGACCTGTTGTCCGCCTGCATTCCCGATTAAGGGGTAGACCTGTTGTCCGCCTGCATTCCCGCTTAAGGGGTAGACCTGTTGTCCGCCGGCATTCCCGCTAAAGGGGTAGACCTGTTGTCCGCCTGCATTCCCGATTAAGGGGTAGACCTGGTGTCCGCCTGCATTCCCGATTAAGGGGTAGACCTGTTGTCCGCCGGCATTCCCGATTAAGGGGTAGACCTGGTGTCCGCCGGCATTCCCGCTTAAGGGGTAGACCTGTTGTCCGCCGGCATTCCCGATTAAGGGGTAGACCTGGTGTCCGCCGGCATTCCCGCTTAAGGGGTAGACCTGGTGTCCGCATGCATTCCCGATTAAGGGGTAGACCTGGTGTCCGCCGGCATTCCCGCTGAAGGGGTAGACCTGTTGTCCGCCAGCATTCCCGATTAAGGGGTAGACCTGTTGTCCGCCTGCATTCCCGATTAAGGGGTAGACCTGTTGTCCGCCTGCATTCCCCGATTAAGGGGTAGACCTGGTGTCCGCCGGCATTCCCGCTTAGGGGTAGACCTGTTGTCCGCCTGCATTCCGATTAAGGGGTAGACCTGGTGTCCGCCTGCATTCCCGATTAAGGGGTAGACCTGGTGTCCGCCTGCATTCCCGCTTAAGGGGTAGACCTGTTGTCCGCCCGTATTCCCGATTAAGGGGTAGACCTGTTGTCCGCCGGCATTCCGCTTAGGGGTAGACCTGGTGTCCGCCTGCATTCCCGATTAAGGGTAGACCTGGTGTCCGCCGGCATTCCCGCTTAAGGGTAGACCTGTTGTCCGCCTGCATTCCCGCTTAAGGGGTAGACCTGTGGTCCGCCTGCATTCCCGCTTAAGGGGTAGACCTGGTGTCCGCCGGCATTCCCGCTTATGGGGTAGACCTGTTGTCCGCCTGCATTACCGATTAAGGGGTAGACCTGGTGTCCGCCGGCATTCCAGCTTAAGGGTAGACCTGTTGTCCGCCCGTATTCCCGATTAAGGGGTAGACCTGTTGTCCGCCGGCATTCCCGCTTAAGGGGTAGACCTGGTGTCCGCCGGCATTCCCGAGAAGGGGTAGACCTGGTGTCCGCCTGCATTCCCGCTGAAGGGGTAGACCTGTTGTCCGCCTGCATTCCCGCTTAAGGGGTAGACCTGTTGTCCGCCTGCATTCCCGCTTAAGGGGTAGACCTGGTGTCCGCCTGCATTCCCGCTTAAGGGGTAGACCTGGTGTCCGCCTGCATTCCCGCTTAAGGGGTAGACCTGTTGTCCGCCTGCATTCCCGATTAAGGGGTAGACCTGTTGTCCGCCTGCATTCCCGCTTAAGGGTAGACCTGTTGTCCGCCGGCATTCCCGCTAAGGGGTAGACCTGTTGTCCGCCTGCATTCTTGATTAAAGGGGTAGACCTGGTGTCCGCCTGCATTCCCGATTAAGGGTAGACCTGGTGTCCGCCGGCATTCCCGCTAAGGGGTAGACCTGTTGTCCGCCTGCATTCCCGATTAAGGGGTAGACCTGGTGTCCGCCTGCATTCCCGATTAAGGGGTAGACCTGGTGTCCGCCGGCATTCCCGCTTAAGGGGTAGACCTGTTGTCCGCCCGTATTCCCGATTAAGGGGTAGACCTGTTGTCCGCCTGCATTCCCGCTTAAGGGGTAGACCTGGTGTCCGCCTGCATTCCCGCTTAAGGGGTAGACCTGGTGTCCGCCGGCATTCCCGCTTAAGGGGTAGACCTGTTGTCCGCCTGCATTCCCGCTAAGGGTAGACCTGGTGTCCGCCGGCTTTCCGCTTAAGGGGTAGACCTGTTGTCCGCCTGCATTACCGATTAAGGGGTAGACCTGTTGTCCGCCGGCATTCCCGCTTAAGGGGTAGACCTGTTGTCCGCCCGTATTCCCGATTAGGGGTAGACCTGTTGTCCGCCTGCATTCCCGTTTAAGGGGTAGACCTGTTGTCCGCCGGCATTCCCGCTTAAGGGGTAGACCTGTTGTCCGCCCTGCATTCCCGATTAAGGGGTAGACCTGGTGTCCGCCGGCTTTCCCGCTTAAGGGTAGACCTGTTGTCCGCCTGCATTCCCGATTAAGGGGTAGACCTGTTGTCCGCCGGCATTCCCGCTTAAAGGGTAGACCTGTTGTCCGCCTGCATTCCCGATTAAGGGGTAGACCTGTTGTCCGCCTGCATTCCCGATTAAGGGGTAGACCTGGTGTCCGCCGGCATTCCGCTTAAGGGGTAGACCTGTTGTCCGCCTGCATTCCCGATTAAGGGGTAGACCTGGTGTCCGCCTGCATTCCCGATTAAAGGGGTAGACCTGGTGTCCGCCGGCATTCCCGCTTAAGGGGTAGACCTGTTGTCCGCCTGTATTCCCGATTAAGGGGTAGACCTGGTGTCCGCCGGCATTCCCGCTTAAGGGTAGACCTGGTGTCCGCCTGCATTCCCGCTTAAGGGGTAGACCTGGTGTCCCCGGCATTCCCGCTTAAGGGGTAGACCTGTTGTCCGCCTGCATTCCCGCTTAAGGGGTAGACCTGGTGTCCGCCGGCTTTCCCGCTTAAGGGGTAGACCTGTTGTCCGCCTGCATTACCGATTAAGGGGTAGACCTGTTGTCCGCCGGCATTCCCGCTTAAGGGGTAGACCTGTTGTCCGCCCGTATTCCCGATTAGGGGGTAGACCTGTTGCCCGCCTGCATTCCCGCTTAAGGGGTAGACCTGTTGTCCGCCTGCATTCCCGATTAAGGGGTAGACCTGTTGTCCGCGCATTCCGCTAAAGGGGTAGACCTGTTGTCCGCCTGCATTCCCGATTAAGGGGTAGACCTGGTGTCCGCCTGCATTCCAGCTTAAGGGTTAGACCTGGTGTCCGCCGGCATTCCCGATAAGGGGTAGACCTGGTGTCCGCCGGCATTCCGCTGAAGGGGTAGACCTGGTGTCCGCCTGCATTCCCGATTAAGGGGTAGACCTGTTGTCCGCCTGCATTCCCGCTAAGGGGTAGACCTGGTGTCCGCCTGCATTCCCGCTTAAGGGGTAGACCTGGTGTCCGCCGGCATTCCCGCTTAAGGGGTAGACCTGTTGTCCGCCTGCATTCCCGCTTAAGGGTAGACCTGTTGTCCGCCGGCATTCCCGCTTAAGGGGTAGACCTGTTGTCCGCCTGCATTGCCGCTTAAGGGGTAGACCTGTTGTCCGCCTTCATTCCCGATTAAGGGTAGACCTGGTGTCCGCCTGCATTCCCGATTAAGGGTAGACCTGGTGTCCGCCGGCATTCCCGCTTAAGGGGTAGACCTGTTGTCCGCCCGTATTCCCGATTAAGGGGTAGACCTGTTGTCCGCCTGCATTCCCGATTAAGGGGTAGACCTGGTGTCCGCCTGCATTCCCGATTAAGGGGTAGACCTGGTGTCCGCCGGCATTCCCGCTTAAGGGGTAGACCTGTTGTCTGCCTGCATTCCCGATTAAGGGGTAGACCTGGTGTCCGCCTGCATTCCCGATTAAGGGGTAGACCTGTTGTCCGCCTGCATTCCCGATTAAGGGGTAGACCTGGTGTCCGCCGGCATGCCCGGCAAGGGTAGACCTGTTGTCTGCCTGCATTCCCGCTTAAGGGGTAGACCTGGTGTCCGCCTGCATTCCCGATTAAGGGGTAGACCTGGTGTCCGCCGGCATTCCCGCTAAGGGGTAGACCTGTTGTCCGCCGGCATTCCCGCTTAAGGGGTAGACCTGGTGTCCGCCTGCATTCCGGCTTAAGGGGTAGACCTGGTGTCCGCATGCATTCCCGATTAAGGGGTAGACCTGGTGTCCGCCGGCATTCCCGCTGAAGGAGTAGACCTGTTGTCCGCCCGCATTCCCGACTAAGGGGTAGACCTGTTGTCCGCCTGCATTCCCGATTAAGGGGTAGACCTGTTGTCCGCCTGCATTCCCGATTAAGGGGTAGACCTGGTGTCCGCCGGCATTCCCGCTTAAGGGGTAGACCTGTTGTCCGCCTGCATTCCCGATTAAGGGGTAGACCTGTTGTCCGCCTGCATTCCCGCTTAAGGGGTAGACCTGGTGTCCGCCCGGCATTTCCGCTTAAGGGGTAGACCTGTTGTCGCCTGCATTACCGATTAAGGGGTAGACCTGTTGTCCGCCGGCATTCCCGCTTAAGGGGTAGACCTGTTGTCCGCCAGCATTCCCGATTAAGGGGTAGACCTGTTGTCCGCCTGCATTCCCGCTTAAGGGGTAGACCTGTTGTCCGCCTGCATTCCCGATCAGGGGTAGACCTGGTGTCCGCCGGCATTCCCGCTTAAGGGTCAGACCTGTTGTCCGCCTGCATTCCCGATTAAGGGTAGACCTGGTGTCCGCCTGCATTCCCGCTTAAGGGGTAGACCTGTTGTCCGCCTGCATTCCCGATTAAGGGGTAGACCTGTTGTCCGCCGGCATTCCCGCTTAAGGGTAGACCTGGTGTCCGCCTGCATTCCCGATTAAGGGGTAGACCTGTTGTCCGCCTGCATTCCCGATTAAGGGGTAGACCTGGTGTCCGCCGGCATTCCCGCTTAAGGGGTAGACCTGTTGTCCGCCTGCATTCCCGATTAAGGGGTAGACCTGGTGTCGCCTGCATTCCCGATTAAGGGGTAGACCTGGTGTCGCCGGCATTCCCGCTTAAGGGGTAGACCTGTTGTCCGCCCGTATTCCCGATTAAGGGGTAGACCTGTTGTCCGCCGGCATTCCCGCTTAAGGGGTAGACCTGGTGTCCGCCTGCATTCCCGATTAAGGGGTAGACCTGGTGTCCGCCGGCATTCCCGCTTAAGGGGTAGACCTGTTGTCCGCCTGCATTCCCGCTTAAGGGGTAGACCTGTTGTCCGCCTGCATTCCCGCAAGGGGTAGACCTGGTGTCCGCCGGCATTCCCGCTTAAGGGGTAGACCTGTTGTCCGCCTGCATTACCGATTAAGGGGTAGACCTGTTGTCC
>JAKWBO010000305.1:0-5000 GCA_034336685.1 Luscinia luscinia
ACCCTAACCCTAACCCTAACCCTAACCCTAACCCTAACCCTAACCCTAACCCTAACCCTAACCCTAACCCTAACCCTAACCCTAACCCTAACCCTAACCCTAACCCTAACCCTAACCCTAACCCTAACCCTAACCCTAACCCTAACCCTAACCCTAACCCTAACCCTAACCCTAACCCTAACCCTAACCCTAACCCTAACCCTAACCCTAACCCTAACCCTAACCCTAACCCTAACCCTAACCCTAACCCTAACCCTAACCCTAACCCTAACCCTAACCCTAACCCTAACCCTAACCCTAACCCTAACCCTAACCCTAACCCTAACCCTAACCCTAACCCTAACCCTAACCCTAACCCTAACCCTAACCCTAACCCTAACCCTAACCCTAACCCTAACCCTAACCCTAACCCTAACCCTAACCCTAACCCTAACCCTAACCCTAACCCTAACCCTAACCCTAACCCTAACCCTAACCCTAACCCTAACCCTAACCCTAACCCTAACCCTAACCCTAACCCTAACCCTAACCCTAACCCTAACCCTAACCCTAACCCTAACCCTAACCCTAACCCTAACCCTAACCCTAACCCTAACCCTAACCCTAACCCTAACCCTAACCCTAACCCTAACCCTAACCCTAACCCTAACCCTAACCCTAACCCTAACCCTAACCCTAACCCTAACCCTAACCCTAACCCTAACCCTAACCCTAACCCTAACCCTAACCCTAACCCTAACCCTAACCCTAACCCTAACCCTAACCCTAACCCTAACCCTAACCCTAACCCTAACCCTAACCCTAACCCTAACCCTAACCCTAACCCTAACCCTAACCCTAACCCTAACCCTAACCCTAACCCTAACCCTAACCCTAACCCTAACCCTAACCCTAACCCTAACCCTAACCCTAACCCTAACCCTAACCCTAACCCTAACCCTAACCCTAACCCTAACCCTAACCCTAACCCTAACCCTAACCCTAACCCTAACCCTAACCCTAACCCTAACCCTAACCCTAACCCTAACCCTAACCCTAACCCTAACCCTAACCCTAACCCTAACCCTAACCCTAACCCTAACCCTAACCCTAACCCTAACCCTAACCCTAACCCTAACCCTAACCCTAACCCTAACCCTAACCCTAACCCTAACCCTAACCCTAACCCTAACCCTAACCCTAACCCTAACCCTAACCCTAACCCTAACCCTAACCCTAACCCTAACCCTAACCCTAACCCTAACCCTAACCCTAACCCTAACCCTAACCCTAACCCTAACCCTAACCCTAACCCTAACCCTAACCCTAACCCTAACCCTAACCCTAACCCCTAACCCTAACCCTAACCCTAACCCTAACCCTAACCCTAACCCTAACCCTAACCCTAACCCTAACCCTAACCCTAACCCTAACCCTAACCCTAACCCTAACCCTAACCCTAACCCTAACCCTAACCCTAACCCTAACCCTAACCCTAACCCTAACCCTAACCCTAACCCTAACCCTAACCCTAACCCTAACCCTAACCCTAACCCTAACCCTAACCCTAACCCTAACCCTAACCCTAACCCTAACCCTAACCCTAACCCTAACCCTAACCCTAACCCTAACCCTAACCCTAACCCTAACCCTAACCCTAACCCTAACCCTAACCCTAACCCTAACCCTAACCCTAACCCTAACCCTAACCCTAACCCTAACCCTAACCCTAACCCTAACCCTAACCCTAACCCTAACCCTAACCCTAACCCTAACCCTAACCCTAACCCTAACCCTAACCCTAACCCTAACCCTAACCCTAACCCTAACCCTAACCCTAACCCTAACCCTAACCCTAACCCTAACCCTAACCCTAACCCTAACCCTAACCCTAACCCTAACCCTAACCCTAACCCTAACCCTAACCCTAACCCTAACCCTAACCCTAACCCTAACCCTAACCCTAACCCTAACCCTAACCCTAACCCTAACCCTAACCCTAACCCTAACCCTAACCCTAACCCTAACCCTAACCCTAACCCTAACCCTAACCCTAACCCTAACCCTAACCCTAACCCTAACCCTAACCCTAACCCTAACCCTAACCCTAACCCTAACCCTAACCCTAACCCTAACCCTAACCCTAACCCTAACCCTAACCCTAACCCTAACCCTAACCCTAACCCTAACCCTAACCCTAACCCTAACCCTAACCCTAACCCTAACCCTAACCCTAACCCTAACCCTAACCCTAACCCTAACCCTAACCCTAACCCTAACCCTAACCCTAACCCTAACCCTAACCCTAACCCTAACCCTAACCCTAACCCTAACCCTAACCCTAACCCTAACCCTAACCCTAACCCTAACCCCTAACCCTAACCCTAACCCTAACCCTAACCCTAACCCTAACCCTAACCCTAACCCTAACCCTAACCCTAACCCTAACCCTAACCCTAACCCTAACCCTAACCCTAACCCTAACCCTAACCCTAACCCTAACCCTAACCCTAACCCTAACCCTAACCCTAACCCTAACCCTAACCCTAACCCTAACCCTAACCCTAACCCTAACCCTAACCCTAACCCTAACCCTAACCCTAACCCTAACCCTAACCCTAACCCTAACCCTAACCCTAACCCTAACCCTAACCCTAACCCTAACCCTAACCCTAACCCTAACCCTAACCCTAACCCTAACCCTAACCCTAACCCTAACCCTAACCCTAACCCTAACCCTAACCCTAACCCTAACCCTAACCCTAACCCTAACCCTAACCCTAACCCTAACCCTAACCCTAACCCTAACCCTAACCCTAACCCTAACCCTAACCCTAACCCTAACCCTAACCCTAACCCTAACCCTAACCCTAACCCTAACCCTAACCCTAACCCTAACCCTAACCCTAACCCTAACCCTAACCCTAACCCTAACCCTAACCCTAACCCTAACCCTAACCCTAACCCTAACCCTAACCCTAACCCTAACCCTAACCCTAACCCTAACCCTAACCCTAACCCTAACCCTAACCCTAACCCTAACCCTAACCCTAACCCTAACCCTAACCCTAACCCTAACCCTAACCCTAACCCTAACCCTAACCCTAACCCTAACCCTAACCCTAACCCTAACCCTAACCCTAACCCTAACCCTAACCCTAACCCTAACCCTAACCCTAACCCTAACCCTAACCCTAACCCTAACCCTAACCCTAACCCTAACCCTAACCCTAACCCTAACCCTAACCCTAACCCTAACCCTAACCCTAACCCTAACCCTAACCCTAACCCTAACCCTAACCCTAACCCTAACCCTAACCCTAACCCTAACCCTAACCCTAACCCTAACCCTAACCCTAACCCTAACCCTAACCCTAACCCTAACCCTAACCCTAACCCTAACCCTAACCCTAACCCTAACCCTAACCCTAACCCTAACCCTAACCCTAACCCTAACCCTAACCCTAACCCTAACCCTAACCCTAACCCTAACCCTAACCCTAACCCTAACCCTAACCCTAACCCTAACCCTAACCCTAACCCTAACCCTAACCCTAACCCTAACCCTAACCCTAACCCTAACCCTAACCCTAACCCTAACCCTAACCCTAACCCTAACCCTAACCCTAACCCTAACCCTAACCCTAACCCTAACCCTAACCCTAACCCTAACCCTAACCCTAACCCTAACCCTAACCCTAACCCTAACCCTAACCCTAACCCTAACCCTAACCCTAACCCTAACCCTAACCCTAACCCTAACCCTAACCCTAACCCTAACCCTAACCCTAACCCTAACCCTAACCCTAACCCTAACCCTAACCCTAACCCTAACCCTAACCCTAACCCTAACCCTAACCCTAACCCTAACCCTAACCCTAACCCTAACCCTAACCCTAACCCTAACCCTAACCCTAACCCTAACCCTAACCCTAACCCTAACCCTAACCCTAACCCTAACCCTAACCCTAACCCTAACCCTAACCCTAACCCTAACCCTAACCCTAACCCTAACCCTAACCCTAACCCTAACCCTAACCCTAACCCTAACCCTAACCCTAACCCTAACCCTAACCCTAACCCTAACCCTAACCCTAACCCTAACCCTAACCCTAACCCTAACCCTAACCCTAACCCTAACCCTAACCCTAACCCTAACCCTAACCCTAACCCTAACCCTAACCCTAACCCTAACCCTAACCCTAACCCTAACCCTAACCCTAACCCTAACCCTAACCCTAACCCTAACCCTAACCCTAACCCTAACCCTAACCCTAACCCTAACCCTAACCCTAACCCTAACCCTAACCCTAACCCTAACCCTAACCCTAACCCTAACCCTAACCCTAACCCTAACCCTAACCCTAACCCTAACCCTAACCCTAACCCTAACCCTAACCCTAACCCTAACCCTAACCCTAACCCTAACCCTAACCCTAACCCTAACCCTAACCCTAACCCTAACCCTAACCCTAACCCTAACCCTAACCCTAACCCTAACCCTAACCCTAACCCTAACCCTAACCCTAACCCTAACCCTAACCCTAACCCTAACCCTAACCCTAACCCTAACCCTAACCCTAACCCTAACCCTAACCCTAACCCTAACCCTAACCCTAACCCTAACCCTAACCCTAACCCTAACCCTAACCCTAACCCTAACCCTAACCCTAACCCTAACCCTAACCCTAACCCTAACCCTAACCCTAACCCTAACCCTAACCCTAACCCTAACCCTAACCCTAACCCTAACCCTAACCCTAACCCTAACCCTAACCCTAACCCTAACCCTAACCCTAACCCTAACCCTAACCCTAACCCTAACCCTAACCCTAACCCTAACCCTAACCCTAACCCTAACCCTAACCCTAACCCTAACCCTAACCCTAACCCTAACCCTAACCCTAACCCTAACCCTAACCCTAACCCTAACCCTAACCCTAACCCTAACCCTAACCCTAACCCTAACCCTAACCCTAACCCTAACCCTAACCCTAACCCTAACCCTAACCCTAACCCTA
>JAKWBO010000305.1:15000-61094 GCA_034336685.1 Luscinia luscinia
TAATCACAAACAGGGGCCTCTCTCACTTTGAAAAAACTACTCACCCACCCAGTTTTCTGATACCAGTTTGGAGAAGGCCTTTGTCACTCTGAAGACAGACGTAGATCTAAATGATGTCAGCTTGCATCTGGGAGAAATATTGATCCGTTTCTCATTTTAGCAGGCGGACTTAATTCACGTGCCTAGATCACTGGACATGAATAGTGGCCCTTTAACCTGTGAAACAAAATCCCACCCCCACATTCATAAGGTCAGTTTAGACTGGGTGATGTCATTCAATGAACAGCCAGGGTTCTAATGGTGCCAGTTTGTATCTGCGAGACTTCCTGAACAGTTTGGAATTTTAGCAGGCAGAAGCCCAGTCTCAGGCACAGGGCCTGGACACAAACAGGTACCTATTTCTGTGTGAAATAAAGTTCACTTCACCCCTTTTTTAGTGCCTATTTAGAGGAGGCTTTTGGCACTGAATGAACAGCCAGGGTTCTAAGTGGTGCCATTTTGTGTCCGGGAGAAATGCTGATCCGTTCGGAAATTTAGCAGGCGGAAGCCCGGTCTCTGGCCCAGGGTCCTGGACAGAAATAATGGCCTATTTCTCGTTGAAATACTGCTCACCTCAGCACTTTTCTAATGTCAATTTACAGTAGGCTTTTGGCACTCAAACAACAACCAGGGTTCTAAATGGTGTCCGATTGCGTCTGGGGAAACGCTGATCCGCTCGGAAATTTTAGCATGCAGAATCCCAGTCTCAGGCACAGGGCCGTAGACAAGAACATTAGCCCTTTTCAGTTCAAAAAATACCCTCCCGCTTTCCTTATATGAGTTTGGAGGAGGCCGTTGTTACTCTAAAGGTAGCAAGCGTTCTAAGTGGTGCCAGCTGAGGTTTGGGCAAAATCCGGATTTGTTCATACTTTTAGCAGACTGAGCTCAGTCTCAGGCACAGGGCCTGGGACACAAAATAGGGGCCTATTTCTCTGTGAAATACAGCTCACTTCACCACTTTTGCAATGTCACTTTAGAGCTGGTGTTTGGAATTCAAAGAACAGCCAGGATTCTAAATGTTTCCAGATTGTGTCTGTGACATTTTGAACTGTTTGGAATTTAGCAGGCAGAAGCCCCGTTTCATTCACGGGGCATGGGAGAAAAATATTGTCTCTGTTCCCTGAGTAACAAAAATCTCACCCGACTTTCATAATGTCAATTTAGAGTAGGTGTTTGGTACCCGAAGAACACACATGTTTCTACATGGCGGCAGATTCCGTCTAGGAGAAATCCTGACGGTTCGGAATTTTAGCAGGCGGAAGCCCAGTCTCAGACACGGGGCTCTGGACATTAATGGTGCCATACTTCCTCATGAATCAAACATTTCACCTCGAGTTTTGTAATGTCGGTTTAGAAGATCCTTATGGCACTCCAAGAGCAGCCAGGGTTCTAAGTGTCGGCAGCTTGGATCTGAGAGATATTGTGATCCGTTCAAAAGTTTAGGAGGCAGAAGCCAGATCCCAGCCACAGAACTCTAAACACAAACTGTGGCTCTTTTCCCTGTGAAGCAAAACTCACTCTCCCATTTTTTTGATATCAGTAGGGAGGAGTCGTTGGGCACTCCATACACAGTCAATATCTAAGCGTCGGTAGCTGGGATCTGGCAGACATCCCAACCGTTTGGAATTTTAGCAGGCGGAAGCTCAGTCCAGCCACAGGGCCCTGGACAGGAACGTGGGCCTTTTTCCCTCTACAACAAAACTCACCTTGCCAGATTCCTGATACCGGTTTGGAGGAAGTGTTTGCCACTCCAAATGCAGCCAAGGATGCAAGTGGTGGCAGCTTGGATCTGGGAGATATCCTGATCCGTTCTGAATCATAGCAGGCAGAAGCCATCTCCCGGCTACGGACCCTAAATACAAAGTGTGGCCCTTTTCCTTTTGAAACAAAACTCATGCTCCAGTTTCCTAATATCAGTTTGGAGGAGGCATGGGAAACGATGAACAGCCAGGGTTCTAAGTGGTGTCACCTTCCGTCTTGGAGAAATCCTGGTTTGTTCCGAATTTTAGCGTGCAGAAATCCGGTCTCGGGCAGAGGCCCGTGGAAAAGAATGGTGGCCCTTTTCCCTCTGAAAAAACCTCAAAGCTCAATTATCTTATACCAGTTTGCAGAAGGCATTTGTCAAACCAAAGGCAGCCAAGGTTCTAGGTGGTTGAAGTTTGCGGCTGGGAGAAATCCTGATCTGTTCGGCATTTTAGCAGGCGGAAGCCCGGTGCCAGCCCCAGGGCCGTGGATAAGAACATTGTCCCTTTTCCCTGTGAAAAACACCTCACCCTCCCAGATTCCTGATATAGCTTTAAAGGAGATATTTTGTGCTGCCCGGGGGCCTCGGATTTCCTGTGGAAATCCTCTGCCGGGCTGCCTTCGATTACCTCAGCAATCCCCTCGAAAATGCCACCTCGATCCCCTTGACACCCCCTCGCATTTTCCTACGCAAACAATTCTCGTGTCCCCTCTAAATTACCCTGGGTTTTCAGCTAAATGAATGGCCCGACCTGTGCCCACTGCCTGTGATTCACCCAACCAAAATTGAGAGCAGATGTTGCTAGGGCTTTAGGAACCTGAAAGAACTTTAAAGTAAAAGAAGTCACCTTTTTCTTCTGTTTTTTCTTCTTTCAGATGCTGGCCTTGGCTCTGCAGATGTGTGCTGAGCTCTCACCGCGTGCAGGGGACTGTCAGGCCTGAATGACTGTGAGTTGGTGTTCTCACTGGGGAATCAGAAATTATTATTAATTAGACCACAGATATACTTTGTGAAACCTTTCCCTTTGCTGGTACGTCTTCTCTTTCTGCCTTTGAATTTACAGCTGTTCCCTGATGCCATTTCCCCTGCCTCACCTCGGTGCAGTTCCTAACTGGGCAAAACTGGGTTAACTTAAGGGGAGCAGGGGTGATATTTTTAGCTGGATTTTTCTAAAATTTCTAATGATACTGAAATAATTTCCAGTTATCTAGTGAGAATAACGTGAACTCGCAGCCATAGAGTCACTGAGGGAAATCTGACACAGTATTAATAAGTAACCTTTCCTGGGGGCAGCCATCACCCCAATCCTCCAGCCTTGGCAAATTTTTGCAGTGAATGGACCCATGTTCTAATCCTTAAGCTAAATTTCTGACAGCTTTTGTTAGAAAGATACTGGACAGTAAATTGTACAACAATTAAAAATTGCACAAAGAATAACAGGCCCAGCCAAACCCAACCACCCCCATCGCTGCTCCATCTTAATTTTGGGAGAAATAGCTATAGAGTTTATAAATACTCTCCTTCCATACTATTCAGTCCTTTGCTGCACATCCCCAGAAAGGATTTACTCCACCTTTTGTTCCTGACAGCACCTCTCTCTCCAGCTCAAATCCCATTGGTCAGAGACAGAGACGGAGCAGACCTAAGGCAATGGTTCCGGCGGCACCTGAAATTCCGAGCTCCCTGGTCCCTGGAATGCTCTTCCGAGCGCTCGTGGCGATCTCGCCTCGGCCCAGACTCTCTGTCCTCAAGAGGAAATGCAGCCTGATGGGACACGGCTCTGGCACCCCATTTCCTCTTGCTGGAAAGCCCCAGGTAAACGTAGTCCCTCAGTCCTTGCGTCCCTGAACGCCAGGAGAGCTGGCATTTCACCCAGATTCCCTAGGAAGCTACTCCCAGTAGGAAGGAAAAGAGGAACCCAGCATCCCTCTGACATACCCAACAGCATGGGCAGGACCAGGAGCCCTCTGGCACAGACCCCTGATGCTGAAGCCTCTTGGCTTTGGCTGCTCAAACACCACAGCTTTTGGCAAAGATGGGAGTAGTGTAATGATTTTTCCTGTCCTGAAAGAGAGGAGGAAAAGAAAATGAAGTTCCCTGCAGAAGTCAAAGGATCCCGGCTTTCACATTTCTGCTCTGATTGCTCACTATAGATTTTACCCGGTTACACCGATTCAAATACAAAAGTGCCTTTTCCCAGCATTTTTATTCCAAACTATTTCAGACTTTAAAAGGATGCTCATTTTTCTTATTGCATTCTTTGCTTAATTTTAACAACCATTTTCATCCCAGACCCTGCTTGTCAGTTATTCAATCCTTTACCACTGGACTTTGCACAAAGGGACACCCGGGGTGCTGCGTTGCAAGAAATTCCAAAGAGAATCCCCTCCAAAACCTGACAGAGAATGGTTTGGAGGCGCTCCAGAACGCAGACAGCTAGTCGTGCCTTGTCAGGCCACACCGATTCTGTCACATCCACCTGAGCTGTGCAGGTGTGGCAAAGCCTCTCCTTCCTCCTAGGGAATCGATGTCTGAGACGACAGATGTCCATCTGGGGCAGCACCTGAAAACAACGTGGGAAAGGCAAAATGATAATGTTTTCTGTCAGAAAATGAGTAATAATAATAATAATAATCAGAACTTTATGGACAAATTTAGTAACATCATTTTCATATGATAAATACAGGCCAGCCATGCCCATCCTTCCAGCCCAGGTGAAAGCAGGAAGGACACACAACCCAATAGTATCGGTGCTCGCACCCACTGCTAGTACGGACATCTTCACGGTCCGTCTTTGGCCAAACGAATCCCGGGATGGTTTTGCTTTCCTGACGGACTTGGCCAATTTCATTCCAATTTAGCAAGGCAACAGACCCTGCGTGGCTCGGGGGTCACAGCCCCAGTCTGGCACAAGAACTCCAAAAAAGATTGGAGAGAAGAATCCAAGAGCAAATGAAAATCCCAGCTACGCAATGAAGGCCTGTTTCTGGCAGGATCCTTGCGGCTTTTCGGGCACAAGAAAAGCCTTTAGACCATAAAAACTGACGTGAAAACCCCACATCGAGCACTTGGCATAAAGATGCTGCGCTTAATGTTAGAGACACGGAATTGCTTTGGCACTTGGCATTTCCTGCACCCGCACAAACACATTAAAAGAATTAAGTGCAGAGTCCTGAAGCTCAGTTCTTCCAATCCTATTTTGGTGGTGTCACTTGACATACCAAAATCCACAGCAATACTTCAAAAAATGGAAAGCGACTCCCACCCCATTCCATTTTCCAGCTGAAGACCCCTCTAAAGAACAGGTTAAATAAAAGAAGAAAAGCCCAAGACCTACTAGCAGCTGGTGTGCCACCCACCCACTTTCCATAAGTTTTCATTACACCTGATGGCTTCTCTAAGAAAACGAATTTGTATGTGTAAAAACCCATCCAGAAGGGGCAAGTGTTTCTAAGCCCACAGCTTGCAGGTAATGGATCAGAAGGATCCAAAAGTGCCTAAAAAAGATTCAAGTTCACTGGATTGGGGCAGCATTATTTGAAACCGAAGTGTTCTGCAGCTGTCCCAGGACAGGAGTCCACAGAAACAAAACGAGCTACCCGTCCTGCCACCTTTTCCCCTTTCTTCCCTTCCATGGCTTTTACACGCGCAATCTGACGAGCCACAAGCATCCCCAACGCCGCATGCCGGGACTCCCTCCGGGGCCGGCGCCGCTCCGCGGTGCGGGGTGGCCGCTGCAGCGGCGGCACTAGGCGCCTGGCACGGCCCCGCGCTCGCGGCGCCGGGCGGGGGACGCGGCCGCCGGCGCGGGGCCATGCCGGGCGAGGGGAGGCGCCGGGCGGGAGGCGGGAGGCGGCGCCGGGCGGGAGGCGGGAGGCGGCGCCGGGCGGGAGGCGGGAGGCGGCGCCGGGCGGGAGGCGGCGCCGGGCGGGAGGCGGCGCTGGCGGGAGGCGGCGCCGGGCGGGAGGCGGCGCCGGGCGGGAGGCGGCGCCGGGCGGGAGGCGGCGCCGGCGGAGGCGGCGCGGGCGGGAGGCGGCGCCGGGCGGGAGGCGGGAGGCGGCGCCGGGCGGGAGGCGGGAGGCGGCGCCGGGCGGGAGGCGGGAGGCGGCGCCGGGCGGGAGGCGGGGAAGGGCGGCCCCCAGGGCGAAAACCGCTCCTCAGGCGGCTCCTCCGGCGGGAGAACCGCGCCTGCCGCTGCCCGCCCAGCTGGGCCGGCACCTGGTCCAGGCGGCCCCGCTGGCCCCCGAGTCCCCTCCGGAGAGAACTGAGCGGCTGAGACGGGCTGGCTCTGCGGCCGCTCCGGCACAGCTCGGCTCGGCACTGTTCGCACCCACACGTCTCTGTCCGTCCCCTTAAAATCACAGGTGGAGGGCTAGTTCCCGCAGTTTAAACACACACAATAACGGAAGAGGGGTCACTCTCTGCAATTTAAATTTCTTGTGTCCTCATAGCCCCCATTGTTTTCTGGGGGCACCAAGGAGACATGGACAAGATAAAAGTGACAAGGGAAAAGAGACAAGTTCCCACTACAAAGCCACACGGGCTCACCTGTTCAGCAGTTGCTTCCTCGCACAGAAGTTTGTCCCTCAGCACCTCCCTGTAGCAGTGCTCCGCATGGCAGCGCTCCCCCAGATCCTGTGAGGTGCTCTCACCTCCGTTCCATGAGGAACCCCTGGAAGCCCCCCATAAACTGCTCTCCCGCAGCAGCTCCATACCGAAGAGAGCAGTGAAACCCTCTCCCTAAAAGAGCCCCCAGCAGGACCTGCCCCCTCGTCATGGTCACTGCGAATACCTGGGACTGCTTACTGTAAGTGCTCACACCTGGGGCTGCCCTGTTCTCTCATCACCCTAATTGCGCACACCGGAGGAGAAGCCTCGCCCACCGGGGAGAGGGGCGCGCCTTCCTGGGGAAAAGCCGTGCCCACCCGGGAGTAGGCCACGCCCCCTCGTGTAAGATTCTGCCCACCGAGGGGGGGGGCACTCCCCCAGGAAAAGGGGTTCCGCCCACCAGAAAATAGGCCCCACCCCAGGAAAGGAGGCCACACCCCCTGGGGGGCCACAGCCCAAGAGCAGAGCCTCTTCTGGGGGCGGGGCTTCACCCACGGGGGCAGGGGCTCCTCCCCTGGGGGTGGGGCCTATGATCCTTGGGGCGGGGCCTCTTTTCCTGGGGCGGGGCCTCCTTCCTTGGTGGGGTGGGGTTGGTAATTAAGGCCTATATATACTATATATAAAAAGAAGAAAAAAAAATGTCTGGTGCAGCAGTAGAAATTTTCTGGCTCTTGGGGAGTAAATTTTTTTATTTAAATGTTTAAAAGGTTTTTTAATTTTTTAAATTTACTCCCAGGGAGCCTGAAAGTTTCTACTGCTGCTTTTTTAAAGCTAGAAAGGAAAAGAAAGTTAGAAAGAGAAAAAGAGAGCGAGAGAAAGGGAAATAGAGAGAGATAGAGAAAGAAATAAATAGAGCAAGAAAGAGGGGGGAATACAGTGAGAAGGAAGTACAGTTAAAAGGAAACAGAGGGGGAGGGAAAGAAATAGAGGGAAATGAAGAAACAGATGGAGAGAAAGAATAAAATTAGAGGAACAGACAGAGAATGAAAGAGAAGGAAATAGAGAGAAATATGGAAATAAAATGAGAAAGAGAGAAGGAGACAATATAAAGGGAGAGGGAAATAGAGAGTTAGAGAAAAAGAAACACAGTCAGAGAGAGAAAGAGTTAGAAACAGGGTAAGAGAGAGAAAGCAAAAGACTTAGGGGTTAAAGGAAAATAGTAAGATGCAGTTAGAGAAACGGAGAAAAAGACACAGACTTATAGGGAAAGAGTGGTAGAGGGAAATAAGGATATAGTGATAGACTTAGAGAACCAGAGAGACACAGAGTTCAAAACAGAAAAGCAAAGCCAGAAATAGACTGAAATGTAAAGTGAGAAGTAAAGCAAGAAAGACAGCGAAGAAAATGAATAAATCATACCAAATAGAGACAGGAGCCGGGGGGGGGGGGGGGGGGATGGGGGGAGAAGGAGTGGGGTATCTTCATTAGATTCAACTTGAAATTGAATGAATTTTTTTTATTTACACTTCATCAAAACACAGCCAAACAATGTATACAAAGGCAAGTACAGATACAAACTGAATTACAAATACCGTCCATATACAAACTGTTAAATGCAAACTTAAATACAGAGCAATACATGGAAACGCAGCAGCAAATAAACAACAATACCATTGACCGCAAGCCAAATACATATTAACACAATATATCCATCCTCCTATTCCAGAACTGTTGATCACAGTTTGTTTATTTATACAGGAAATCCAAAAGACAATCGGCACCCAAAAAAGATAACCGTTGCGGCACACCCAGGGGCAAACCCAGACACTTCTGCACGCCCACCCATGGATGGACCGGCCGTTGCGGCACACCCAGGGGAAACCGCAGGCACTTCTGCACGCCCCACCACGGGTGGGCCGGCCGTTGCGGCACACCCAGGGGCAAACCCAGACACTACTGCACGCCCTCCAACGGGTGGGCCTGCCGTTGCGGCACACCCAGGGGCAAACCCAGACACTTCTGCACGCCCACCCACGGGTGGGCCGGCCGTTGCGACACACGCAGGGGAAAACCCAGACACTTCTGCACGCCCACCCACGGGTGGGCTGGCCGTTGCGGCACACCCAGGGGAAAGCCCAGACACTCCTGCACGCCCACTTACGGGTGGGCGGGACGTTGCGTCACACCCATGGGCAAACCCAGACACTTCTGCACGCCCACCCACGGGTGGGCCGGCCATTGCGGCAAACCCAGGTGAAACCCCAGACACTTCTGCACGCCCAACCACGGGTGGGACGGCCGTTGCGGCACACCCAAAGGCAACCCCAGACACTTCTGCACGCCCACCCACGGGTGGGCCGGCCGTTGCGGCACACACAGAGACACCCGCAGACACTTCTGCACGCCCTCCCACGGGTGGGCCGGCCATTGCGGCACACCCAGAGGCAAACCCAGACACTTCTGAACACCCACCATCGGGTGGGCCGGCCGTTGCGGCACACCCAGGGGAAACCCCAGACACTTCTGCACGCCCACCCACGGGTGGGCCGGCCATTGCGGCACACACAGATACACCCGCAGACACTTTTGCACGCCCACCCACGGGTAGCCGTCCATTGCTGCACATCCCGAGGCACCCGAAGACACTTCTGCATGTTCACCCACGGGAGGGCCGGACGTTGCAGCACACCCAGGGGCAAACCCAGACACTTCTGGACGCCCTCCCACGGGTGGGCCGGCTGTTGCGGCACACCCAGGGGCAAACCCAGACACTTTTGCACGCCCACCTACGGGTGGGCCGGCCGTTGCGGCACACACAGAGGCAAACCCAGACACTTCTGCACGCCCACCCACGGGTGGGCCGGCCGTTGCGGCACACACAGAGACACCCGCAGACACTTCTGCACGCCCACCCACGGGTGGGCCGGCCATTGTGGCACACCCAGGGGCAACCCCAGACACTTCTGCACGCCCACCCACTGGTGGGCCGGCCGTTGCAGCACACCCAGAGGCACCCGCAGACACTTCTGCACGCCCACCCACGGGTGGGCCGGTTGTGGCGGCACACCCAGGGGCAATCGAAGGCCCTTCTGCACGCCCACCCACGGGTGGGCCGGCTGTGGCGGCACACCCAGAGGCACACGCAAACAGTTCTGCACGCCCACCCACGGGTGGGCCGGCCGTGGCGGCACACCTGAGGCCACACGCAGGCCCTTCCGCACGCCCACCCACGGGTGGGCCGGCCGTGGCGGCATACCCAGAGCCACACGCAAACAGTTCTGCACGCCCACCCACGGGTGGGCCGGCCGTGGCGGCACACCCAGAGGCTCACGCAGGCCCTTCTGCACGCCCACCCACGGGTGGGCCGGCCGTGGCGGCACAACTAGAGGCAACCGCAAACAGTTCTGCACGCCCACCCACGGGTGGGCCGGCCGTGGCGGCACACCCAGAGGCAACCGCAAACCCTTCTGCACGCCCACCCACGGGTGGGCTGGCCGTGGCGGCACAGTCAGAGGCAACCCCAGACACTTCTGCACGCCCTCCTACTGGTGGTCCGGCCATTGCTGCACACCCAGAGGCACCGGCAGACACTTCTGCACGCTCACCCACGGGTGGGCCGTCCATTGCTGAACACCCAGAGGAAACCCCAGACACTTCTGCACGCCCACCCACGGGTGGGCCGGCCGTTGATGCACACCCAGAGGCACGCGCAGACATTTTTGCACGCCCACCCACGGGTGGGCCGGCCATTGCGACACACCCAGAAGCACACGCAAACAGTTCTGCACCCCCACCCACGGGTGGGCTGATCGTTGCGTCAATCCAGAGGCAACCGAAGGCCCTTCTGCACGCCCACCCACGGGTGGGCCGGCCGTGGCGGCACACCCAGGGGCAACCGAAGGCCCTTCTGAACGACCACCCACGGGTGGGCCGGCCGTGGCGGCACACCCAGAGGCAAACCCAGGCCCTTCTGCACGCCCACCCACGGGTGGGCCGGCCGTGGCGGCACATCCAGAGGCAACCGCAGGCCCTTCTGCACGCTTCACCCACGGGTGGGCCGGCCGTGGCGGCACACCCAGAGGCACACGCAAACAGTGCTGCACGCCCACCCACGGGTGGGCCCGCCGTGGCGGCACATCGAGAGGCTCACGCAGGCCCTTCTGCACGCCCACCCACGGGTGGGCCGGTCGTGGCGGCACACCCAGAGGCAACCGCAAACAGTTCTGCACGCCCACCCACGGGTGGGCCGGCCGTGGCGGCACACCCAGTGGCACACGCAAACAATTCTGCACGCCCACCCACGGGTGGGCCGGCCGTGGCGGCACAGTCAGAGGCAACCCCAGACACTTCTGCACGCCTTCCTACTGGTGGGCCGGCCATTGCTGCACACCCAGAGGCACCGGCAGACACTTCTGCACGCCCACCCACGGGTGGGCAGGCCGTGGCGGCACACCCAGAGGCAACCGCAGGCTCTTCTGCATGCCCACCCCGGGTGGGCCGGCCGTGGCGGCACACCCAGTGGCACACGCAAGCTCTTCTGCACACCCACCCACGGGTGGGCTGGCCGTGGCGGCACACCTAAGGGCACACGCAGGCCCTTCTGCACACCCACACAGAGTGGGCCGGCCGTGGCGGCACACCCAGAGGTAACCGCAGGCCCTTCTGAACGCCCACCCACGGGTGGGCCGGCCGTGGCGGCACACCCAGAGGCAAACGCAAACCCTTCTGCACGCCCACCCACGGGTGGGCCGGCCGTGGCGGCACATCCAGTGGCACACGCAGAACAGTTCTTGCACGCCTAACCACGGGTGGGCCGGCCGTGGCGGCACACCCAGTGGCACACGCAAACAGTTCTGCACGCCCACCCACGGGTGGGCCGGCCGTGGCGGCACAACCAGTGGCACACGCAAACAGTTCTGCACGCCCCACTCACGGGTGGGCCGGCCGTGGCGGCACATCCAGTGGCACACGCAAACAGTTCTGTAAGCCCACCCACGGGTGGGCCGGCCGTGGCGGCACACCCAGTGGCACACGCAAACAGTTCTGCACGCCCATTCACGGGTGGGCCGGCCGTGGCGGCACATCCAGTGGCACACGCGAACAGTTCTGCACGCCCCACCCACGGGTGGGTCGGCCGTGGGCGGCACACCCAGAGGCAACCGCAGGCTCTTCTGCACGCCCCACCCATGGGTGGGCCGGCCGTAGCGGCACACACAGAGGCAACCGCAAACCCTTCTGCACGCCCCACCCATGGGTGGGTCGGCCGTGGGCGGCACACCCAGTGCCACACGCGAAATCGTTCTGCACGCCCACCCACGGGTGGGCCGGCCGTGGCGGCACACCCAGAGGCAACCGCAAACCGCTTCTGCACGCCCACCCACGGGTGGGCCGGCCGTGGCGGCACACCCAGAGGCAACCGCAAACCCTTCTGCACGCCCACGCACGGGTGGGCCGGCCGTGGCGGCACATCCAGTGGCACACGCAAACAGTTCTGCACGCCCACCCACGGCTGGGCCGGCCGAGGCAGAACACCCAGAGGCAAACCCAGACACTTCTGCACGCCCACCGACGGGTGGGCCGGCCGTGGCGGCACACCCAGAGGCAACCCCAGGCCCTTCTGCACGCCCACTCCACGGGTGGGCCGGCAGAGTCGGCACACCCAGAGGAAACCGAGGCTCTTCTGCACGCCCCACCCACTGGTGGGCCGGCCGTGGCGGCACACCCAGAGCCACACGGGAGCCCTTCTGCACGCCCCACCCGTGGGTGGGTCGGCCGTGGCGGCACACCCAGAGGCAACCGCAAACCCTTCTGCACGCCCCACCCACTGGTGGGCCGGCCGTGGGCGGCACGTCCAGTGGCACACGCAAACAGTTCTGCACGCCCACCCACGGGTGGGCCGGCCGTGGCGGCACATCCAGTGGCACACGCGAAGCTCTTCTGCACGCCCACCCACGGGTGGGCCGGCCGTGGTGGCACACCTAAGGGCACACGCAGGCCCTTCTGCACGCCCACACAGAGTGGGGCCGGCCGTGGCGGCACACCCAGAGGCAACCGCAAGCCCTTCTGCACGCCCACCCACGGGTGGGCCGGCCGTGGCGGCACACCCAGTGGCACACGCAAACAGTTCTGCACGCCCACCCACGGGTGGGCCGGCCGTGGCGGCACACCCAGAGGCAACCCCAGACACTTCTGCACGCCTTCCTACTGGTGGGCCGGCCATTGCTGCACACCCAGAGGCACCGGCAGACACTTCTGCACGCCCACCCACCGGTGGGCCCTCCATTGCTGAACACCAAGAGGAAACCCCAGACACTTCTGCACGCCCACCCCCGGGTGGGCCGGCCGTTGCGGCATACACAGCGACACCCGCAGACACTTCTGCACGCCCACCCACGGGTGGGCCGGCCGTTGCGGCACACCCAGGGGCAAACCCAGACACTTCTGCACGCCCACCCACGGGTGGACCGGCCATTGCTGCACATTCAGAGGCACCCGCAGAAACTTCTGCACGCCCACCCACGGGTGGGCCAGCCGTTGGGGCACACCCAGAGGCAATCGCAGGCCCTTCTGCACGCCCACCCACGGGTGGGCCGGCCGTGGCGGCACACCCAGAGGCAAACCCAGGCCCTTCTGCACGCCCACCCACGGGTGGGTCGGGCGTGGCGGCACACCCAGAGGCACACGCAAACAGTTCTGCACGCCCACCCACGGGTGGGCCGGCCGTGGCGGCACATCCAGTGGCACACGCAAACTGTTCTGCACGCCTACCCACGGGTGGGCCGGTCGTGGCGGCACACCCAGTGGCACACGCAAACAGTTCTGCACGCCCATTCACGGGTGGGCCGGCCGTGGCGGCACATCCAGTGGCACACGCAAACAGTTCTGCACGCCCACCCACGGGTGGGCCGGCCGTGGCGGCACACCCAGAGGCAACCCCAGGCCCTTCTGCACGCCCACCCACGGGTGGGCGCAGGCCGTGGCGGCACACCCAGAGGCAACCGCAAACCCTTCTGCACGCCCCAACCACGGGAGGGCCGGCCGTGGCGGCACACCCAGTGGCACACGCAAACAGTTCTGCACGCCCATTCACGGGTGGGCCGGCCGTGGCGGCACATCCAGTGGCACACGCAAACAGTTCTGCACGCCCACCCACGGGTGGGCCGGCCGTGGCGGCACACCCAGAGGCAACCGTAGGCCCTTCTGCACGCCCCACCCACGGGGGGGTGGGCCGGCCGTAGCGGCACACCCAGAGGCAACCGCAAACCCTTCTGCACGCCCACCCACGGGAGGGCCGGCCGTGGCGGCACACCCAGTGGCACACGCAAACAGTTCTGCACGCCCACCCACGGGTGGGCCGGCCGTAGCGGCACACCCAGTGCCACACGCAAACAGTTCTGCACGCCCACTCACGGGTGGGCCAGCCGTGGCGGCACACCCAGAGGCAAACGCAGGCCCTTCTGCACACCCACCCACGGGTGGGCCGGCCGTGGCGGCACACCCAGAGGCAAACCCAGGCCCTTCTGCACGCCCACCCACGGGTGGGCCGGCCGTGGCGGCACACCCAGAGGCACACGCAAACAGTTCTGCACGCCCACCCACGGGTGGGCCGGCCGTGCCGGCACATCCGGTGGCACACGCAAACTGTTCTGCACGCCCACCCACGGGTGGGCCGGCCGTGGCGGCACACCCAGAGGCAACCGCAGGCCCTTCTGCACGCCCACCCACGGGTGGGCCGGGCGTGGCGGCACACCCAGAGGCAACCCCAGGCCCTTCTGCACGCCCACCGACGGGTGGGCCGGCCGTGGCGGCACACCAAGTGGCACTTGCAAACAGTTCTGCACGCCCACCCACGGGTGGGCCGGCCGTGGCGGCACACCCAGGGGCACACGCAAGCCCTTCTGCACGCCCACCCACGGGTGGGCCGGCCGTGGCGGCACACCCAGTGGCACACGGAAAGAGTTCTTCACGCCCACCCACGGGTGGGCCGGCCGTGGCGGCACACCCAGAGGCAACCCCAGACAGTTCTGCACGCCTTCCTACTGGTGGGCCGGCCATTGCTGCACACCCAGAGGCACCGGCAGACACTTCTTCACGCCCACCCACCGGTGGGCCCTCCATTGCTGAACACCCAGAGGAAACCCCAGACACTTCTGCACGCCCACCCACGGGTGGGCCGGCCGTTGCGGCATACACAGCGACACCCGCAGACACTTCTGCACGCCCACCCACGGGTGGGCCGGCCGTTGCGGCACACCCAGGGGCAAACCCAGACACTTCTGCACGCCCACCCACGGGTGGACCGGCCATTGCTGCACATTCAGAGGCACCCGCAGAAACTTCTGCACGCCCACCCACGGGTGGGCCAGCCGTTGCGGCACACCCAGAGGCAACCGCAGGCCCTTCTGCACGCCCACCCACGGGTGGGCCGGCCGTGGCGGCACACCCAGAGGCAAACCCAGGCCCTTCTGCACGCCCACCCACGGGTGGGCCGGCCGTGGCGGCACACCCAGAGGCAACCCCAGGCCGTTCTGCACGCCCACCCACGGGTGGGCCGGCCGAAGCGGCACAACCAGAGGCACACGCAAACAGTTCTGCACGCCCACCCAGGGGTGGGCAGGCCGTGGCGGCACACCCAGAGGCAACCGCAGGCCATTCTGCACGCCCACACCGGGTGGGCCGGCCGTGGCGTCACACCCAGTGGCACACGCAAGCTCTTCTGCACGCCCACCCACGGGTGGGCCGGCCGTGGTGGCACATCCAGTGGCACACGCAAACAGTTCTGCACGCCCACCCACTGGTGGGCCGGCCGTGGCGGCACACCCAGAGGCACACGCAAACAGTTCTGCACGCCCACCCACTGGTGGGCCGGCCGTGGCGCACATCCAGTGGCACACGCAAACAGTTCTGCACGCCCACCCACGGGTGGGCCGGTCGTGGCGGCACACCCAGTGGCACACGCAAACAGTTCTGCACGCCCACCCACGGGTGGGCCGGCCGTGGCGGCACACCCAGAGGCAACCGCAGGCCCTTCTGCACGCCCACCCATGGGTGGGCCGGCCGTGGCGGCACAGCCAGAGGCAACCCCAGGCCCTTCTGCACGCCCAACCACGGGAGGGCCGGCCGTGGCGGCACACCCAGTGGCACACGCAAAGCCTTCTGCACGCCCACCCACGGGTGGGCCGGCCGTGGCGGCACACCCAGTGCCACACGCAAACAGTTCTGCACGCCCACCCACGGGTGGGCCGGCCGTGGCGGCACACCCAGTGGCACACGCAAACCGTTCTGCACGCCCACCCACGGGTGGGCCGGCCGTGGCGGCACACCCAGTGGCACACGGAAACAGTTCTGCACGCCCACCCACGGGTGGGCCGGCCGTGGCGGCACACCCAGAGGCAACTCGCAAACCCTTCTGCACGCCCCACCCACGGGTGGGCCCGGCCGTTCGCGGCACACCCAGAGGCAAACGCAGGCACTTCTGCACGCCAACCCACGGGTGGGCCGGCCGTGGCGGCACAACCAGAGGCAACCGCAGGCCCTTCTGCACACCCACCCACGAATGGGCCGGCCGTAGCGGCACACCCAGAGGCACACGCAAACAGTTCTGCACGCCCACCCACGGGTGGGCCGGCCGTGGCGGCACACCCAGAGGCAACCGCAGGCCCTTCTGCACGCCCACCCACGGGTGGGCCGGCCGTGGCGGCACACCCAGTGGCACACGCAAGCTCTTCTGCACGCCCACCCACGGGTGGGCCGGCCGTGGCGGCACACCCAAGGGCACACGCAGGCCCTTCTGCACGCCCACTTACGGGTGGGCCGGCCGTGGCGGCACACCCAGAGGCAACCGCAGGCCCTTCTGCACGCCCACCCACGGGTGGGCCGGCCGTGGCGGCACACCCAGAGGCAAACGCAGGCCCTTCTGCACGCCCACCCACGGGTGGGCCGGCCGTGGCGGCACACCCAGTGGCACACGCAAACAGTTCTGCACGCCCACCCACGGGTGGGCCAGCCGTGGCGGCACACCCAGAGGCAAACGCAGGCACTTCTGCACGCCCACCCACGTGTGGGCCAGCCGTGGCGGCACACCCAGAGGCAAACGCAGGCACTTCTGCACGCCCACCCACGGGTGGGCCGGCCGTGGCGGCACACCCAGTGGCACACGCAAACAGTTCTGCACGCCGACCCACGGGTGGGCCGGCCGTGGCGGCACACCCAGTGGCACACGCAAACCGTTCTGCACGCCCACCCACGGGTGGGTCGGCCGTGGCGGCACACTCAGAGGCAACCGCAAACCCTTCTGCAAGCCCACCCACGGGTGGGCCGGCCGTGGCGGCACATCCAGTGGCACACGCAAACAGTTCTGCACGCCCACCCACGGGTGGGCCGGCCGTGGCGGCACACCCAGAGGCAAACGCAGGCCCTTCTGCACGCCCACCCACCGGTGGGCCGGCAGTGGCGGCACACCCAGAGGCACACGCAAACAATTCTGCACGCGTACCCGCGGATGGGCCGGCCGTGGCGGCAAAGCCAGAAGCAAAAAGCGGCTATTCTGCAAGCCCACCAACGGGTGGGCCGGCCGTGGCGGCACACCCAGTGGCACACGCAAACAGTTCTGCACGCCCACCCACGGGTGGGCCGGCCGTGGCGGCACACCCAGAGGCAACACGCAAACTTTTCTGCACGCCCACCCACGGGTGGGCCGGCCGTGGCGGCACATCCAGTGGCACACGCAAACAGTTCTGCACGCCCACCCACGGGTGGGCCGGCCGTGGCGGCACACCCAGTGGCACACGCAAACAGTTCTGCACGCCCAGCCACGGGTGGGCCGGCCGTGGCGGCACACCCAGAGGCAACCGCAGGCCCTTCTGCACGCCCACCCACGGGTGGGCCGGCCGTGGCGGCACACCCAGAGGCAAACGCAGGCCCTTCTGCACGCCCACCCACGGGTGGGCCGGCCCTGGCGGCACACTCAGTGGCACACGCAAACAGTTCTGCACGCCCACCCACGGGTGGGCCGGCCGTGGCGGCACACCCAGTGGCACACGCAAACAGTTCTGCACGCCCACCCACGGGTGGGCCAGCCGTGGCGGCACACCCAGAGGCAACCCCAGGCCCTTCTGCACGCCCACCCACGGGTGGGCCGGCCGTGGCGTCACACCTAGTGGCACACGCAAACAGTTCTGCACGCCCACTCACGGTTGGGCCGGCCGTGGCGGCACACCCAGGGGCACACGCAGGCCCTTCTGCACGCCCACCCACGGGTGGGCCGGCCGTGGCGGCACACCCAGTGGCACACGCCAAGAATTTTGCACGCCCACCCACGGGTGGGCCGGCCGTGGCGGCACATCCAGAGCCACACGCGGGCCCTTCTGCACGCCCACCCATGGGTGGGCCGGCCGTGGCGGCACACCCAGAGGAAACCGCAAACCCTTCTGCACGCCCACCCATGGGTGGGCCGGCCGTTGCGGCACATCCAGAGGCAAACGCAGGCACTTCTACACGCCCACCCACGGGTGGGCCGGCCGTGGCGGCACACCCAGAGGCAACCCCAGGCCCTTCTGCACGCCCACCCTGGGGTGGGCCGGCCGTGGCGGCACATCCAGAGCCACACGCGGGCCCTTCTGAACACCCACCCACGGGTGGGCCGGCCGTGGCGGCACACCCAGGGGCAACCGCAGGCCCTTCTGCACACCCACCCACGGGTGGGCCGGCCGTGGCGGCACACCCAGAGGCAACCGCAAACCCTTCTGCATGCCCACCCACGGGTGGGCCGGCCATGGCGGCACACCCAGAGGCAACCGCAAACACTTCTGCACGCCCACACACGGGTGGGCCGGCCGTGGCGGCACACCCAGAGGCAACCGCAAACACTTCTGCACGCCCACCCACGGGTGGGCCGGCCGTGGCGGCACACCCAGTGGCACACGCAAACAGTTCTGCACGCCCACCCACGGGTGGGCCGGCCGTGGCGGCACACCCAGAGGCAACCCCAGGCCTTCTGCAGCCCACCCACGGGTGGGCCGGCCGTGGCGTCACACCTAGTGGCACACGCAAACAGTTCTGCACGCCCACTCACGGTTGGGCCGGCCGTGGCGGCACACCCAGGGGCACACGCAGACCCTTCTGCACGCCCACCCACGGGTGGGCCGGCCGTGGCGGCACACCCAGAGGCAACCGCAGGCCCTTCTGCACGCCCACCCACGGGTGGGCCGGCCGTGGCGGCACACCCAGAGGCAACCGCAAACCCTTCTGCACGCCCACCCTCGGGTAGGCCGGCCGTGGCGGCACACCCAGTGGCACACGCAAATAGTTATGCACGCCCACCCACGGGTGGGCCGGTTGTAGCGGCACACCCAGTGGCACACGCAAACACTTCTGCACGCCCACCCACGGGTGGGCCGGCCGTGGCGGCACATCCAGTGGCACACGCAAACAGTTCTGCACGCCCACCCACGGGTGGGCCGGCCGTGGCGGCACACCCAGAGGCAAACGCAGGCACTTCTGCACGCCCACCCACGGGTGGGCTTCCGCCGTGGCGGCACATCCAGTGGCACACGCAAACAGTTCTGCACGCCCAACCACGGGTGGGCCGGCCGTGGCGGCACACTTAGTGGCACACGCAAACAGTTCTGCACGCCAGCCAAGGGTGAGCCGGGCGGTGGCGGCACACCCAGTGGCACACGCAAACCTTCTGCACGCCCCACCCACGGGTGGGCCGGCCGCTGTCTGCACACCCAGTGGCACACGCAAACAGTTCTGCACGCCCACCAACGGGTGGGCCGGTTGTGGCGGCACACCCAGTGGCACACGCAAACAGTTCTGCACGCCCACCCACGGGTGGGGCGGCCGTCGGGCGGCACACCCAGAGGCAACCGCAAACCCTTCTGCACGCCCACCCACGGGTGGGCCGGCCGTGGCGGCACACCCAGTGGCACACGCAAACAGTTCTGCACGCCCACCCACGGGTGGGCCGGCCGTGGCGGCACACCCAGAGGCAACCGCAGGCCCTTCTTCACGCCCCACTCACGGGTGGGCCGGCCGTGGCGGCACACCCAGAGGCAACCGCAAACCCTTCTGCACGCCCACCCACGGGTGGGCCGGCCGTGGCGGCACACCCAGTGGCACACGCAAACAGTTCTGCACGCCCACCCACGGGTGGGCCGGCCGTGGCGGCACACCCAGTGGCACACGCAAACAGTTCTGCACGCCCACCCACGGGTGGCCCGGCCGTGGCGGCACACCCAGAGGCAACCGCAGGCCCTTCTGCACGCCCCACCCACGGGTGGGCCGGCCGTGGCGGCACACCCAGAGGCAACCGCAAACCCTTCTGCACGCCCAGCCTCGGGTGGGCCGGCCGTGGCGGCACACCCAGTGGCACACGTAAACAGTTCTGCACGCCCACCCACGGGTGGGCCGGTTGTGGCGGCACACCCAGTGGCACACGCAAACAGTTCTGCACGCCCACCCACGGGTGGGCCGGCCGTGGCGGCACATCCAGTGGCACACGCAAACAGTTCTGCACGCCCACCCACGGGTGGGCCGGCCGTGGCGGCACACCCAGAGGCAAACGCAGGCAGCTTCTGCAGCCCACCCATCGGGTGGGCCGGCCGTGGCGGCACATCCAGTGGCACACGCAAACAGTTCTGCACGCCCAACCACGGGTGGGCCGGCCGTGGCGGCACACCCAGTGGCAAACACAAAGAGTTCTGCACGCCAGCCACGGGTGAGCCGGGCGGTGGCGGCACACCCAGTGGCACACGCGAAACCCTTCTGCATCGCCCCACCCACGGGTGGGCCGGCCGTGGCTGCACACCCAGTGGCACACGCAAACAGTTCTGCACGCCCACCCACGGGTGGGCCGGCCGTGGCGGCACACCCAGTGGCACACGCAAACAATTCTGCACGCCCACCCACGGGTGGGCCGGCCGTGGCGGCACACCCAGAGGCAACCCCAGGCCCTTCTGCACGCCCACTATAAGGGTGGGCCGGCCGTGGCGGCACATCCAGAGGCACACGCAGACCGTTCTGCACGCCCACCCACGGGTGGGCCGGCCGTGGCGGCACACCCAGAGGCAACCGCAGGCCCTTCTGCACGCCCACCCACGGGTGGGCCGGCCGTGGCGGCACACCCAGAGGCAACCGCAAACCCTTCTGCATGCCCACCCACGGGTGGGCCGGCCGTGGCGGCACACCCAGAGGCAACCGCAAACAGTTCTGCACGCCCACCCACGGGTGGGCCGGCCGTGGCGGCACACCCAGAGGCAACCGCAAACCCTTCTGCACGCCCACCCACGGGTGGGCCGGCCGTGGCGGCACACCCAGTGGCACACGCAAACAGTTCTGCACGGCCACCCACGGGTGGGCCGGCCGTGGCGGCACACCCAGAGGCAACCGCAGGCCCTTCTGCACGCCCCACTCACGGGTGGGCCGGCCGTGGCGGCACACCCAGTGGCACACGCGAAAGAGTTCTGCACGCCCAGCCACGGTTGGGCCGGCCGTGGCGGCACACCCAGTGGCACACGCAAACAGTTCTGCACGCCCACCCACGGGTGGGCCGGCCGTGGCGGCACACCCAGTGGCACACGCAAACAGTTCTGCACGCCCACCCACGGGTGGGCCGGCCGTGGCGGCACACCCAGAGGCAACTCGCAGGCCCTTCTGCACGCCCACCCACGGGTGGGCCGGCCGTGGCGGCACACCCAGAGGCAACCGCAAACCCTTCTGCACGCATACCCTCGGGTAGGCCGGCCGTGGCGGCACACCCAGTGGCACACGTAAACAGTTATGCACGCCCACCCACGGGTGGGCCGGTTGTGGCGGCACACCCAGTGGCACACGCAAACAGTGCTGCACGCCCACCCACGAGTGGGCCGGCCGTGGCGGCACATCCAGTGGCACACGCAAACAGTTCTGCACGCCCACCCACGGGTGGGCCGGCCGTGGCGGCACACCCAGAGGCAAACGCAGGCACTTCTGCACGCCCACCCACGGGTGGGCCTGCCGTGGCGGCACATCCAGTGGCACACGCAAACAGTTCTGCACGCCCAACCACGGGTGGGCCGGCCGTGGCGGCACACTTAGTGGCACACGCAAAGAGTTCTGCACGCCAGCCAAGGGTGAGCCGGCGGTGGCGGCACACCCAGTGGCACACGCAAACCTTCTGCACGCCCACCCACGGGTGGGCCGGCCATGGCTGCACACCCAGTGGCACACGCAAACAGTTCTGCACGCCCACCAACGGGTGGGCCGGTTGTGGCGGCACACCCAGTGGCACACGCAAACAGTTCTGCACGCCCACCCACGGGTGGGCCGGCCGTGGCGGCACACCCAGAGGCAACCGCAAACCCTTCTGCACGCCCACCCACGGGTGGGCCGGCCGTGGCGGCACACCCAGTGGCACACGCAAACAGTTCTGCACGCCCACCCACGGGTGGGCCGGCTGTGGCGGCACACCCAGAGGCAACCGCAGGCCCTTCTTCCACGCCCCACTCACGGGTGGGCCGGCCGTGGCGGCACACCCAGAGGCAACCGCAAACCCTTCTGCACGCCCACCCACGGGTGGGCCGGCCGTGGCGGCACACCCAGTGGCACACGCAAACAGTTCTGCACGCCCACCCACGGGTGGGCCGGCCGTGGCGGCACACCCAGTGGCACACGCAAACAGTTCTGCACGCCCACCCACGGGTGGGCCGGCCGTGGCGGCACACCCAGAGGCAACCGCAGGCCCTTCTGCACGCCCACCCACGGGTGGGCCGGCCGTGGCGGCACACCCAGAGGCAACCGCAAACCCTTCTGCACGCCCAGCCTCGGGTAGGCCGGCCGTGGCGGCACACCCAGTGGCACACGTAAACAGTTCTGCACGCCCACCCACGGGTGGGCCGGTTGTGGCGGCACACCCAGTGGCACACGCAAACAGTTCTGCACGCCCACCCACGGGTGGGCCGGCCGTGGCGGCACATCCAGTGGCACACGCAAACAGTTCTGCACGCCCACCCACGGGTGGGCCGGCCGTGGCGGCACACCCAGAGGCAAACGCAGGCACTTCTGCACGCCCACCCACGGGTGGGCCGGCCGTGGCGGCACATCCAGTGGCACACGCAAACAGTTCTGCACGAGCAACCACGGGTGGGCCGGCCGTGGCGGCACACTTAGTGGCACACGCAAAGAGTTCTGCACGCCAGCCACGGGTGAGCCGGCGGTGGCGGCACACCCAGTGGCACACGCAAACCCTTCTGCACGCCCACCCACGGGTGGGCCGGCCGTGGCTGCACACCCAGTGGCACACGCAAACAGTTCTGCACGCCCACCCACGGGTGGGCCGGTTGTGGCGGCACACCCAGTGGCACACGCAAACAATTCTGCACGCCCACCCACGGGTGGGCCGGCTGTGGCGGCACACCCAGAGGCAACCGCAGGCCCTTCTGCACGCCCACTCACGGGTGGGCCGGCCGTGGCGGCACACCCAGAGGCAACCGCAAACCCTTCTGCACGTCCCACCCACGGGTGGGCCGGTCGTGGCGGCACACCCAGTGGCACACGCAAACCCTTCTGCACGCCCACCCACGGGTGGGCCGGCCGTGGCGGCACACCCAGTGGCACACGCAAACAGTTCTGCACGCCCACCCACGGGTGGCCCGGCCGTGGCGGCACACCCAGAGGCAACCGCAGGCCCTTCTGCACGCCCACCCACGGGTGGGCCGGCCGTGGCGGCACACCCAGAGGCAACCGCAAACCCTTCTGCACGCCCACTCACGGGTGGGCCGGCCGTGGCGGCACACCCAGTGGCACACGCAAACAGTTCTGCACGCCCACCCACGGGTGGGCCGCCGTAGCGCACACCCAGTGGCACACGCAAACAGTTCTGCACGCCAGCCACGGGTGAGCCGGCCGTGGCGGCACACCCAGTGGCATCACGCATACAGTTCTGCACGCCCACCCACGGGTGGGCCGGCCGTGGCTGCACATCCAGTGGCACACGCAAACAGTTCTGCACGCCCACCCATGGGTGGGCCGGCCGTGGCGGCACACCCAGTGGCACACGCAAACAGTTCTGCACGCCCACCCACGGGTGGGCCGGCCGTGGCGGCACACCCAGAGGCAACCGCAGGCCTTTCTGCACGCCCACCCACGGGTGGGCCGGCCGTGGCGGCACACCCAGTGGCACACGCAAACAGTTTTTGCACGCCCACCCACGGGTGGGCCGGCCGTGGCGGCACACCCAGAGGCACACGCAAACAGTTCTGCACGGCCACCCAAGGGTGGGCCGGCCGTGGCGGCACACCCAGAGGCACACGCAGGCCCTTCTGCACGCCCACCCACGGGTGGGCCGGCCGTGGCGGCACACCCAGAGGCAACCGCAAACCCATCTGCACGCCCACCCACGGGTGGGCCGGCCGTGGCGGCACACCCAGAGGCACACGCAAACAGTTCTGCACGCCCACCCACGGGTGGGCCGGCCGTGGCGGCACACCCAGTGGCACACGCAAACAGTTCTGCACGCCCACCCACGGGTGGGCCGGCCGTGGCGGCACACCCAGAGGCACACGCAAACAGTTCTGCACGCCCACCCACGGGTAGGCCGGCCGTGGCGGCACACCCACAGGCAACCGCAGACCCTTCTGCACGCCCACCCACGGGTGGGCCGGCCGTGGCGGCACACCCAGAGGCACACGCAAACAGTTCTGCACGCCCACCCACGGGTGGGCCGGCCGTGGCGGCACACCCAGAGGCACACTGCAGGCCCTTCTGCACGCCCACCCACGGGTGGGGCCGGCCGTGGCGGCACACCCAGAGGCAACCGCAAACCCTTCTGCACGCCCCACTCCACGGGTGGGCCGGCCGTGGCGGCACACCCAGAGGCAACACGCAGACACTTCTGCACGCCCACCCACGGGTGGGCCGGCCGTGGCGGCACACCCAGAGGCACACGCAAACAGTTCTGCACGCCCACCCACGGGTGGGCCGGCCGTGGCGGCACACCCATTGGCACACGCAAACAGTTCTGCACGCCCACCCACGGGTGGGCCGGCCGTGGCGGCACACCCAGAGGCACACGCAAACAGTTCTGCACGCCCACCCACGGGTGGGCCGGCCGTGGCGGCACACCCAGAGGCAACCGCAGACCCTTCTGCACGCCCACCCACGGGTGGGCCGGCCGTGGCTGGCACACCCAGTGGCACACGCAAACAGTTCTGCACGCCCACCCACGGGTGGGCCGGCCGTGGCGGCACACCCAGAGGCAACACGCAGGCCGTTCTGCACGCCCACCCACGGGTGGGCCGGCCGTGGCGGCACACCCAGAGGCAACACGCAAACCCTTCTGCACGCCCACCCACGGGTGGGCCGGCCGTGGCGGCACACCCAGTGGCACACGCAAACAGTTCTGCACGCCCACCCCACGGGTGGGCCGGCCGTGGCGGCACACCCAGTGGCACACGCAAACAGTTCTGCACGCCCACCCACGGGTGGGCCGGCCGTGGCGGCACACCCAGAGGCAACACGCAGGCCCTTCTGCACGCCCACCCACGGGTGGGCCGGCCGTGGCGGCACACCCAGAGGCAACCGCAAACCCTTCTGCACGCCCACTCACGGGTAGGCCGGCCGTGGCGGCACACCCAGTGGCACACGCAAACAGTTCTGCACGCCCACCCACGGGTGGGCCGGCCGTGGCGGCACACCCAGTGGCACACGCAAACAGTTCTGCACGCCCACCCACGGGTGGGCCGGCCGTGGCGGCACACCCAGTGGCACACGCAAACAGTTCTGCACGCCCACCCACGGGTGGGCCGGCCGTGGCGGCACACCCAGAGGCAAACGCAGACACTTCTGCACGCCCACCCACGGGTGGGCCGGCCGTGGCGGCACACCCAGTGGCACACGCAAACAGTTCTGCACGCCCACCCACGGGTGGGCCGGCCGTGGCGGCACACCCAGTGGCACACGCAAACAGTTCTGCACGCCCACCCACGGGTGGGCCGGCCGTGGCGGCACACCCAGAGGCACACGCAAACAGTTCTGCACGCCCACCCACGGGTGGGCCGGCCGTGGCGGCACACCCAGTGGCACACGCAAACAGTTCTGCACGCCCACCCACGGGTGGGCCGGCCGTGGCGGCACACCCAGAGGCAACCGCAAACACTTCTGCACGCCCCACCCACGGGTGGGCCGGCCGTGGCGGCACACCCAGTGGCACACGCAAACAGTTCTGCACGCCCACCCACGGGTGGGCCGGCCGTGGCGGCACACCCAGTGGCACACGCAAACAGTTCTGCACGCCCACCCACGGGTGGGCCGGCCGTGGCGGCACACCCAGAGGCAACACGCAGGCCCTTCTGCACGCCCACCCACGGGTGGGCCGGCCGTGGCGGCACACCCAGAGGCAACACGCAGACCGTTCTGCACGCCCACCCACGGGTGGGCCGGCCGTGGCGGCACACCCAGTGGCACACGCAAACAGTTCTGCACGCCCACCCACGGGTGGGCCGGCCGTGGCGGCACACCCAGTGGCACACGCAAACAGTTCTGCACGCCCACCCACGGGTGGGCCGGCCGTGGCGGCACACCCAGTGGCATCACGCAAACAGTTCTGCACGCCCACCCACGGGTGGGCCGGCCGTGGCGGCACATCCAGTGGCACACGCAAACAGTTCTGCACGCCCACCCACGGGTGGGCCGGCCGTGGCGGCACACCCAGTGGCACACGCAAACAGTTCTGCACGCCCACTCCACGGGTGGGCCGGCCGTGGCAGCACACCCAGAGGCAACCCCAGGCTCTTCTGCACGCCCACCCACGAATGGGCCGGCCGTGGCGGCACACCCAGTGGCACACGCAAACAGTTCTGCACGCCCACCCACGGGTGGGCCGGCCGTGGCGGCACACCCAGAGGCACACGCAAACAGTTCTGCACGCCCACCCACGGGTGGGCCGGCCGTGGCGGCACACCCAGAGGCAACACGCAGGCCCTTCTGCACGCCCACCCACGGGTGGGCCGGCCGTGGCGGCACACCCAGAGGCAACCGCAAACCCTTCTGCACGCCCACCCACGGGTGGGCCGGCCGTGGCGGCACACCCAGTGGCACACGCAAACAGTTCTGCACGCCCACCCACGGGTGGGCCGGCCGTGGCGGCACACCCAGAGGCAACACGCAGGCCTTTCTGCACGCCCCACCCACGGATGGGCCGGCCGTGGCGGCACACCCAGTGGCACACGCAAACAGTTCTGCACGCCCACCCACGGGTGGGCCGGCCGTGGCGGCACACCCAGTGGCACACGCAAACCGTTCTGCACGCCCACCCACGGGTGGGCCGGCCGTGGCGGCACACCCAGAGGCAACCGCAAACAGTTCTGCACGCCCACCCACGGGTGGGCCGGCCGTGGCGGCACACGCAGTGGCACACGCAAAGAGTTCTGCACGCCAGCCACGGGTGAGCCGGCCGTGGCGGCACACCCAGTGGCATCACGCATACAGTTCTGCACGCCCACCCACGGGTGGGCCGGCCGTGGCGGCACACCCAGTGGCACACGCAAACACTTCTGCACGCCCACCCACGGGTGGGCCGGCCGTGGCGGCACACCCAGTGGCACACGCAAACAGTTCTGCACGCCCACCCACGGGTGGGCCGGCCGTGGCGGCACACCCAGAGGCAAACGCAGGCCCTTCTGCACGCCCACCCACGGGTGGGCCGGCCGTGGCGGCACACCCAGAGGCAACCGCAGGCCCTTCTGCACGCCCACCCACGGGTGGGCCGGCCGTGGCGGCACACCCAGAGGCACACGCAAACAGTTCTGCACGCCCACCCACGGGTGGGCCGGCCGTGGCGGCACACCCAGTGGCACACGCAAACAGTTCTGCACGCCCACCCACGGGTGGGCCGGCCGTGGCGGCACACCCAGTGGCACACGCAAACAGTTCTGCACGCCCACCCACGGGTGGGCCGGCCGTGGCGGCACACCCAGTGGCACACGCAAACAGTTCTGCACGCCCACCCACGGGTGGGCCGGCCGTGGCGGCACACCCAGAGGCAACCGCAGGCCTTTCTGCACGCCCCACCCACGGGTGGGCCGGCCGTGGCGGCACACCCAGAGGCACACGCAAACAGTTCTGCACGCCCACCCACGGGTGGGCCGGCCGTGGCGGCACACCCAGTGGCACACGCAAACAGTTCTGCACGCCCACCCACGGGTGGGCCGGCCGTGGCGGCACACCCAGAGGCAAACGCAGGCCCTTCTGCACGCCCACCCACGGGTGGGCCGGCCGTGGCGGCACACCCAGAGGCAACCGCAAACCCTTCTGCACGCCCACCCACGGGTGGGCCGGCCGTGGCGGCACACCCAGTGGCACACGCAAACAGTTCTGCACGCCCACCCACGGGTGGGCCGGCCGTGGCGGCACACCCAGTGGCACACGCAAACAGTTCTGCACGCCCACCCACGGGTGGGCCGGCCGTGGCGGCACACCCAGTGGCACACGCAAACAGTTCTGCACGCCCACCCACGGGTGGGCCGGCCGTGGCGGCACACCCAGAGGCACACGCAGGCACTTCTGCACGCCCACCCACGGGTGGGCCGGCCGTGGCGGCACATCCAGTGGCACACGCAAACAGTTCTGCACGCCCACCCACGGGTGGGCCGGCCGTGGCGGCACACCCAGTGGCACACGCAAACAGTTCTGCACGCCAGCCACGGGTGAGCCGGCCGTGGCGGCACACCCAGTGGCACACGCAAACCCTTCTGCACGCCCACCCACGGGTGGGCCGGCCGTGGCGGCACACCCAGTGGCACACGCAAACAGTTCTGCACGCCCACCCACGGGTGGGCCGGCCGTGGCGGCACACCCAGTGGCACACGCAAACAGTTCTGCACGCCCACCCACGGGTGGGCCGGCCGTGGCGGCACACCCAGAGGCAACACGCAGGCCCTTCTGCACGCCCACCCACGGGTGGGCCGGCCGTGGCGGCACACCCAGAGGCAACACGCAAACCCTTCTGCACGCCCACCCACGGGTGGGCCGGCCGTGGCGGCACACCCAGTGGCACACGCAAACCCTTCTGCACGCCCACCCACGGGTGGGCCGGCCGTGGCGGCACACCCAGTGGCACACGCAAACAGTTCTGCACGCCCACCCACGGGTGGGCCGGCCGTGGCGGCACACCCAGAGGCAACCGCAGGCCCTTCTGCACGCCCACCCACGGGTGGGCCGGCCGTGGCGGCACACCCAGAGGCAACCGCAAACCCTTCTGCACGCCCACTCCACGGGTGGGCCGGCCGTGGCGGCACACCCAGTGGCACACGCAAACAGTTCTGCACGCCCACCCACGGGTGGGCCGGCCGTGGCGGCACACCCAGTGGCACACGCAAACAGTTCTGCACGCCCACCCACGGGTGGGCCGGCCGTGGCGGCACACCCAGTGGCATCACGCAAACAGTTCTGCACGCCCACCCACGGGTGGGCCGGCCGTGGCGGCACACCCAGTGGCACACGCAAACAGTTCTGCACGCCCACCCACGGGTGGGCCGGCCGTGGCGGCACACCCAGTGGCACACGCAAACAGTTCTGCACGCCCACCCACGGGTGGGCCGGCCGTGGCGGCACACCCAGAGGCAACACGCAGGCCTTTCTGCACGCCCACCCACGGGTGGGCCGGCCGTGGCGGCACACCCAGTGGCACACGCAAACAGTTCTGCACGCCCACCCACGGGTGGGCCGGCCGTGGCGGCACACCCAGAGGCACACGCAAACAGTTCTGCACGCCCACCCACGGGTGGGCCGGCCGTGGCGGCACACCCAGAGGCACACGCAGGCCCTTCTGCACGCCCACCCACGGGTGGGCCGGCCGTGGCGGCACACCCAGAGGCAACACGCAAACCCTTCTGCACGCCCACCCACGGGTGGGCCGGCCGTGGCGGCACACCCAGAGGCACACGCAAACAGTTCTGCACGCCCACCCACGGGTGGGCCGGCCGTGGCGGCACACCCAGTGGCACACGCAAACAGTTCTGCACGCCCACCCACGGGTGAGCCGGCCGTGGCGGCACACCCAGTGGCACACGCAAACAGTTCTGCACGCCCACCCACGGGTGGGCCGGCCGTGGCGGCACACCCAGAGGCAAACGCAAGCCCTTCTGCACGCCCACCCACGGGTGGGCCGGCCGTGGCGGCACACCCAGAGGCAACACGCAGGCCCTTCTGCACGCCCACCCACGGGTGGGCCGGCCGTGGCGGCACACCCAGAGGCACACGCAAACAGTTCTGCACGCCCACCCACGGGTGGGCCGGCCGTGGCGGCACACCCAGTGGCACACGCAAACAGTTCTGCACGCCCACCCACGGGTGGGCCGGCCGTGGCGGCACACCCAGTGGCACACGCAAACAGTTCTGCACGCCCACCCACGGGTGGGCCGGCCGTGGCGGCACACCCAGTGGCACACGCAAACAGTTCTGCACGCCCACCCACGGGTGGGCCGGCCGTGGCGGCACACCCAGAGGCAACACGCAGACCTTTCTGCACGCCCACCCACGGGTGGGCCGGCCGTGGCGGCACACCCAGAGGCACACGCAAACAGTTCTGCACGCCCACCCACGGGTGGGCCGGCCGTGGCGGCACACCCAGTGGCACACGCAAACAGTTCTGCACGCCCACCCACGGGTGGGCCGGCCGTGGCGGCACACCCAGAGGCAAACGCAGGCCCTTCTGCACGCCCACCCACGGGTGGGCCGGCCGTGGCGGCACACCCAGAGGCAACCGCAAACCCTTCTGCACGCCCACCCACGGGTGGGCCGGCCGTGGCGGCACACCCAGTGGCACACGCAAACAGTTCTGCACGCCCACCCACGGGTGGGCCGGCCGTGGCGGCACACCCAGTGGCACACGCAAACAGTTCTGCACGCCCACCCACGGGTGGGCCGGCCGTGGCGGCACACCCAGTGGCACACGCATACAGTTCTGCACGCCCACCCACGGGTGGGCCGGCCGTGGCGGCACACCCAGAGGCAACACGCAGGCACTTCTGCACGCCCACCCACGGGTGGGCCGGCCGTGGCGGCACACCCAGTGGCACACGCAAACAGTTCTGCACGCGCACCCACGGGTGGGCCGGCCGTGGCGGCACACCCAGTGGCACACGCAAACAGTTCTGCACGCCAGCCACGGGTGGGCCGGCCGTGGCGGCACACCCAGTGGCACACGCAAACACTTCTGCACGCCCACCCACGGGTGGGCCGGCCGTGGCGGCACACCCAGTGGCACACGCAAACAGTTCTGCACGCCCACCCACGGGTGGGCCGGCCGTGGCGGCACACCCAGTGGCACACGCAAACAGTTCTGCACGCCCACCCACGGGTGGGCCGGCCGTGGCGGCACACCCAGAGGCAACCGCAGGCCCTTCTGCACGCCCACTCACGGGTGGGCCGGCCGTGGCGGCACACCCAGAGGCAACCGCAAACCCTTCTGCACGCCCACCCACGGGTGGGCCGGCCGTGGCGGCACACCCAGTGGCACACGCAAACCCTTCTGCACGCCCACCCACGGGTGGGCCGGCCGTGGCGGCACACCCAGTGGCACACGCAAACAGTTCTGCACGCCCACCCACGGGTGGGCCGGCCGTGGCGGCACACCCAGAGGCAACCGCAGGCCCTTCTGCACGCCCACCCACGGGTGGGCCGGCCGTGGCGGCACACCCAGAGGCAACCGCAAACCCTTCTGCACGCCCACTCACGGGTAGGCCGGCCGTGGCGGCACACCCAGTGGCACACGCAAACAGTTCTGCACGCCCACCCACGGGTGGGCCGGCCGTGGCGGCACACCCAGTGGCACACGCAAACAGTTCTGCACGCCAGCCACGGGTGAGCCGGCTGTGGCGGCACACCCAGTGGATCACGCATACAGTTCTGCACGCCCACCCACGGGTGGGCCGGCCGTGGCGGCACATCCAGTGGCACACGCAAACAGTTCTGCACGCCCACCCATGGGTGGGCCGGCCGTGGCGGCACACCCAGTGGCACACGCAAACAGTTCTGCACGCCCACCCACGGGTGGGCCGGCCGTGGTGGCACACCCAGAGGCAACCGCAGGCCTTTCTGCACGCCCACCCACGAATGGGCCGGCCGTGGCGGCACAACCAGTGGCACACGCAAACAGTTCTGCACGCCCACCCACGGGTGGGCCGGCCGTGGCGGCACACCCAGAGGCACACGCAAACAGTTCTGCACGCCCACCCACGGGTAGGCCGGCCGTGGCGGCACACCCAGAGGCACACGCAGGCCCTTCTGCACGCCCACCCACGGGTGGGCCGGCCGTGGCGGCACACCCAGAGGCAACCGCAAACCCTTCTGCACGCCCACCCACGGGTGCGCCGGCCGTGGCGGCACACCCAGAGGCACACGCAAACAGTTCTGCACGCCCACCCACGGGTGGGCCGGCCGTGGCGGCACACCCAGTGGCACACGCAAACAGTTCTGCACGCCCACCCACGGGTGGGCCGGCCGTGGCGGCACACCCATTGGCACACGCAAACAGTTCTGCACGCCCACCCACGGGTGGGCCGGCCGTGGCAGCACACCCAGAGGCAAACCCAAGCCTTTCTGCACGCCCACCCACGGATGGGCCGGCCGTGGCGGCACACCCAGAGGCAACCGCAGGCCCTTCTGCACGCCCACCCACGGGTGGGCCGGCCGTGGCGGCACACCCAGAGGCACACGCAAACAGTTCTGCACGCCCACCCACGGGTGGGCCGGCCGTGGCGGCACACCCAGAGGCAACTGCCAGCCCTTCTGCACGCCCACCCACGGGTGGGCCGGCCGTGGCGGCACACCCAGAGGCAACCGCAAACCCTTCTGCACGCCCACCCACGGGTGGGCCGGCCGTGGCGGCACACCCAGAGGCAACCGCAGGACCTTCTGCACGCCCACCCACGGGTGGGCCGGCCGTGGCGGCACACCCAGAGGCACACGCAAACAGTTCTGCACGCCCACCCACGGGTGGGCCGGCCGTGGCGGCACACCCAGTGGCACACGCAAACAGTTCTGCACGCACACCCACGAGTGAGCCGGCCGTGGCGGCACACCCAGAGGCACACGCAAACAGTTCTGCACGCCCACCCACGGGTGGGCCGGCCGTGGCGGCACACCCAGAGGCAACCGCAGGCCCTTCTGCACGCCCACCCACGGGTGGGCCGGCCGTGGCGGCACACCCAGTGGCACACGCAAACAGTTCTGCACGCCCACCCACGGGTGGGCCGGCCGTGGCGGCACACCCAGAGGCAACCGCAGGCCTTTCTGCACGCCCACCCACGGGTGGGCCGGCCGTGGCGGCACACCCAGAGGCAACCGCAAACCCTTCTGCACGCCCACCCACGGGTGGGCCGGCCGTGGCGGCACACCCAGTGGCACACGCAAACAGTTCTGCACGCCCACCCACGGGTGGGCCGGCCGTGGCGGCACACCCAGTGGCACACGCAAACAGTTCTGCACGCCCACCCACGGGTGGGCCGGCCGTGGCGGCACACCCAGTGGCACACGCAAACAGTTCTGCACGCCCACCCACGGGTGGGCCGGCCGTGGCGGCACACCCAGAGGCAAACGCAGGCACTTCTGCACGCCCACCCACGGGTGGGCCGGCCGTGGCGGCACACCCAGAGGCAACCGCAAACCCTTCTGCACGCCCACCCACGGGTAGGCCGGCCGTGGCGGCACACCCAGTGGCACACGCAAACAGTTCTGCACGCCCACCCACGGGTGGGCCGGCTGTGGCGGCACACCCAGTGGCACACGCAAACAGTTCTGCACGCCCACCCACGGGTGGGCCGGCCGTGGCGGCACACCCAGTGGCACACGCAAACAGTTCTGCACGCCCACCCACGGGTGGGCCGGCCGTGGCGGCACACCCAGAGGCAAACGCAGGCACTTCTGCACGCCCACCCACGGGTGGGCCGGCCGTGGCGGCACATCCAGTGGCACACGCAAACAGTTCTGCACGCCCAACCACGGGTGGGCCGGCCGTGGCGGCACACTTAGTGGCACACGCAAAGAGTTCTGCACGCCAGCCACGGGTGAGCCGGCGGTGGCGGCACACCCAGTGGCACACGCAAACAGTTCTGCACGCCCACCCACGGGTGGGCCGGCCGTGGCTGCACACCCAGTGGCACACGCAAACAGTTCTGCACGCCCACCCACGGGTGGGCCGGCCGTGGCGGCACACCCAGAGGCAACCGCAAACCCTTCTGCACGCCCACCCACGGGTGGGCCGGCCGTGGCGGCACACCCAGTGGCACACGCAAACAGTTCTGCACGCCCACTCCACGGGTGGGCCGGCCGTGGCGGCACACCCAGTGGCACACGCAAACAGTTCTGCACGCCCACCCACGGGTGGGCCGGCCGTGGCGGCACACCCAGAGGCAACACGCAGGCCCTTCTGCACGCCCACCCACGGGTGGGCCGGCCGTGGCGGCACACCCAGAGGCAACCGCAGACCGTTCTGCACGCCCACCCACGGGTGGGCCGGCCGTGGCGGCACACCCAGTGGCATCACGCAAACAGTTCTGCACGCCCACCCACGGGTGGGCCGGCCGTGGCGGCACACCCAGTGGCACACGCAAACAGTTCTGCACGCCCACCCACGGGTGGGCCGGCCGTGGCGGCACACCCAGTGGCACACGCAAACAGTTCTGCACGCCCACCCACAGGTGGGCCGGCTGTGGCGGCACACCCAGTGGCATCACGCATACAGTTCTGCACGCCCACCCACGGGTGGGCCGGCCGTGGCGGCACACCCAGTGGCACACGCAAACAGTTCTGCACGCCCACCCACGGGTAGGCCGGCCGTGGCGGCACACCCAGTGGCACACGCAAACAGTTCTGCACGCCCACCCACGGGTGGGCCGGCCGTGGCAGCACACCCAGAGGCAACCCGCAGGCTTTTCTGCACGCCCACCCACGGATGGGCCGGCCGTGGCGGCACACCCAGTGGCACACGCAAACAGTTCTGCACGCCCACCCACGGGTGGGCCGGCCGTGGCGGCACACCCAGAGGCACACGCAAACAGTTCTGCACGCCCACCCACGGGTAGGCCGGCCGTGGCGGCACACCCAGAGGCAAACGCAGGCCCTTCTGCACGCCCACCCACGGGTGGGCCGGCCGTGGCGGCACACCCAGAGGCAACCGCAAACCCTTCTGCACGCCCACCCACGGGTGGGCCGGCCGTGGCGGCACACCCAGTGGCACACGCAAACAGTTCTGCACGCCCACCCACGGGTGGGCCGGCCGTGGCGGCACACCCAGAGGCAACCGCAGGCCTTTCTGCACGCCCACCCACGGGTGGGCCGGCCGTGGCGGCACACCCAGTGGCACACGCAAACAGTTCTGCACGCCCACCCACGGGTGGGCCGGCCGTGGCTGCACACCCAGTGGCACACGCAAACAGTTCTGCACGCCCACCCACGGGTGGGCCGGCCGTGGCGGCACACCCAGAGGCAACACGCAAACAGTTCTGCACGCCCACCCACGGGTGGGCCGGCCGTGGCGGCACACCCAGTGGCACACGCAAACAGTTCTGCACGCCACCCACGGGTGAGCCGGCCGTGGCGGCACACCCAGTGGCATCACGCATACAGTTCTGCACGCCCACCCACGGGTGGGCCGGCCGTGGCGGCACACCCAGTGGCACACGCATACACTTCTGTACGCCCACCCACGGGTGGGCCGGCCGTGGCGGCACACCCAGTGGCACACGCAAACAGTTCTGCACGCCCACCCACGGGTGGGCCGGCCGTGGCGGCACACCCAGAGGCAAACGCAGGCCCTTCTGCACGCCCACCCACGGGTGGGCCGGCCGTGGCGGCACACCCAGGGGCAACTGCAGGCCCTTCTGCACGCCCACCCACGGGTGGGCCGGCCGTGGCGGCACACCCAGAGGCACACGCAAACAGTTCTGCACGCCCACCCACGGGTGGGCCGGCCGTGGCGGCACACCCAGTGGCGCACGCAAACAGTTCTGCACGCCCACCCACGGGTGGGCCGGCCGTGGCGGCACACCCAGTGGCATCACGCATACAGTTCTGCACGCCCACCCACGGGTGGGCCGGCCGTGGCGGCACACCCAGTGGCACACGCAAACAGTTCTGCACGCCCACTCCACGGGTGGGCCGGCCGTGGCGGCACACCCAGAGGCAACCGCAGGCCTTTCTGCACGCCCACCCACGGGTGGGCCGGCCGTGGCGGCACACCCAGAGGCACACGCAAACAGTTCTGCACGCCCACCCACGGGTGGGCCGGCCGTGGCGGCACACCCAGTGGCACACGCAAACAGTTCTGCACGCCCACCCACGGGTGGACCGGCCGTGGCGGCACACCCAGAGGCAAACGCAGGCCCTTCTGCACGCCCACCCACGGGTGGGCCGGCCGTGGCGGCACACCCAGAGGCAACCGCAAACCCTTCTGCACGCCCACCCACGGGTGGGCCGGCCGTGGCGGCACACCCAGTGGCACACGCAAACAGTTCTGCACGCCCACCCACGGGTGGGCCGGCCGTGGCGGCACACCCAGTGGCACACGCAAACAGTTCTGCACGCCCACCCACGGGTGGGCCGGCCGTGGCGGCACACCCAGTGGCACACGCAAACAGTTCTGCACGCCCACCCACGGGTGGGCCGGCCGTGGCGGCACACCCAGAGGCAAACGCAGGCACTTCTGCACGCCCACCCACGGGTGGGCCGGCCGTGGCGGCACATCCAGTGGCACACGCAAACAGTTCTGCACGCCCAACCACGGGTGGGCCGGCCGTGGCGGCACACTCAGTGGCACACGCAAAGAGTTCTGCACGCCAGCCACGGGTGAGCCGGCGGTGGCGGCACACCCAGTGGCACACGCAAACCCTTCTGCACGCCCACCCACGGGTGGGCCGGCCGTGGCGGCACACCCAGTGGCACACGCAAACAGTTCTGCACGCCCACCCACGGGTGGGCCGGTTGTGGCGGCACACCCAGTGGCACACGCAAACAGTTCTGCACGCCCACCCACGGGTGGGCCGGCCGTGGCGGCACACCCAGAGGCAACCGCAGGCCCTTCTGCACGCCCACTCACGGGTGGGCCGGCCGTGGCGGCACACCCAGAGGCAACCGCAAACCCTTCTGCACGCCCACCCACGGGTGGGCCGGCCGTGGCGGCACACCCAGTGGCACACGCAAACCCTTCTGCACGCCCACCCACGGGTGGGCCGGCCGTGGCGGCACACCCAGTGGCACACGCAAACAGTTCTGCACGCCCACCCACGGGTGGGCCGGCCGTGGCGGCACACCCAGAGGCAACCGCAGGCCCTTCTGCACGCCCACCCACGGGTGGGCCGGCCGTGGCGGCACACCCAGAGGCAACCGCAAACCCTTCTGCACGCCCACCCACGGGTAGGCCGGCCGTGGCGGCACACCCAGTGGCACACGTAAACAGTTCTGCACGCCCACCCACGGGTGGGCCGGCCGTGGCGGCACACCCAGTGGCACACGCAAACAGTTCTGCACGCCAGCCACGGGTGAGCCGGCTGTGGCGGCACACCCAGTGGATCACGCATACAGTTCTGCACGCCCACCCACGGGTGGGCCGGCCGTGGCGGCACATCCAGTGGCACACGCAAACAGTTCTGCACGCCCACCCATGGGTGGGCCGGCCGTGGCGGCACACCCAGTGGCACACGCAAACAGTTCTGCACGCCCACCCACGGGTGGGCCGGCCGTGGTGGCACACCCAGAGGCAACCGCAGGCCTTTCTGCACGCCCACCCACGAATGGGCCGGCCGTGGCGGCACACCCAGTGGCACACGCAAACAGTTCTGCACGCCCACCCACGGGTGGGCCGGCCGTGGCGGCACACCCAGAGGCACACGCAAACAGTTCTGCACGCCCACCCACGGGTAGGCCGGCCGTGGCGGCACACCCAGAGGCACACGCAGGCCCTTCTGCACGCCCACCCACGGGTGGGCCGGCCGTGGCGGCACACCCAGAGGCAACCGCAAACCCTTCTGCACGCCCACCCACGGGTGCGCCGGCCGTGGCGGCACACCCAGAGGCACACGCAAACAGTTCTGCACGCCCACCCACGGGTGCGCCGGCCGTGGCGGCACACCCAGTGGCACACGCAAACAGTTCTGCACGCCCACCCACGGGTGGGCCGGCCGTGGCGGCACACCCATTGGCACACGCAAACAGTTCTGCACGCCCACCCACGGGTGGGCCGGCCGTGGCAGCACACCCAGAGGCAAACCCAAGCCTTTCTGCACGCCCACCCACGAATGGGCCGGCCGTGGCGGCACACCCAGAGGCAACCGCAGGCCCTTCTGCACGCCCACCCACGGGTGGGCCGGCCGTAGCGGCACACCCAGAGGCACACGCAAACAGTTCTGCACGCCCAACCATGGGTGGCCGGCCGTGGCGGCACACCCAGAGGCAACTGCCGGCCCTTCTGCACGCCCACCCACGGGTAAGCCGGCCGTGGCGGCACACCCGGAGGAACCGCAAACCCTTCTGCACGCCCACCCACGGGTGGGCCGGCCGTGGCGGCACACCCAGAGGCAACCGCAGGACCTTCTGCACGCCTACCCACGGGTGGGCCGGCCGTTCGGCACAACCAGAGGCACACGCAAACAGTTCTGCACGCCCACACACGGGTGGGCCGGCCGTGGCGGCACACCCATTGGCACACGCAAACAGTTCTGCACGCACACCCACGAGTGAACCGGCCGTGGCGGCACACCCAGAGGCACACGCAAACAGTTCTGCACGCCCACCCACGGGTGGGCCGGCCGTGGCGGCACACTGAGAGGCAACCCCAGGCCCTTCTGCACGCCCACCCACGGGTGGGCCGGCCGTGGCTGCACACCCAGTGGCACACGCAAACAGTTCTGCACGCCCACCCACGGGTGGGCCGGCCGTGGCGGCACACCCAGAGGCAAACGCAGGCCTTTCTGCACGCCCACCCACGGGTGGGCCGGCCGTGGCGGCACACCCAGAGGCAACCGCAAACCCTTCTGCACGCCCACCCTCGGGTGGGCCGGCCGTGGCGGCACACCCAGTGGCACACGTAAACAGTTCTGCACGCCCACCCACGGGTGGGCCGGCCGTGGCGGCACACCCAGTGGCACACGCAAACAGTTCTGCACGCCCACCCACGGGTGGGCCGGCCGTGGCGGCACACCCAGTGGCACACGCAAACAGTTCTGCACGCCCACCCACGGGTGGGACGGCCGTGGCGGCAAACCCAGAGGCAACACGCAGGCACTTCTGCACGCCCACCCACGGGTGGGCCGGCCGTGGCGGCACACCCAGAGGCAACACGCAAACCCTTCTGCACGCCCACCCACGGGTGGGCCGGCCGTGGCAGCACACCCAGAGGCACACGCAAACAGTTCTGCACGCCCACCCACGGGTGGGCCGGCCGTGGCGGCACACCCAGTGGCACACGCAAACAGTTCTGCACGCCCACCCACGGGTGGGCCGGCCGTGGCGGCACACCCAGAGGCAACACGCAAACCCTTCTGCACGCCCACCCACGGGTGGGCCGGCCGTGGCGGCACACCCAGTGGCACACGCAAACAGTTCTGCACGCCCACCCACGGGTGGGCCGGCCGTGGCGGCACACCCAGTGGCACACGCAAACAGTTCTGCACGCCCACCCACGGGTGGGCCGGCCGTGGCGGCACACCCAGAGGCAACCGCAGGCCCTTCTGCACGCCCACCCACGGGTGGGCCGGCCGTGGCGGCACACCCAGAGGCAACACGCAAACAGTTCTGCACGCCCACCCACGGGTGGGCCGGCCGTGGCGGCACACCCAGTGGCACACGCAAACAGTTCTGCACGCCCACCCACGGGTGGGCCGGCCGTGGCGGCACACCCAGTGGCACACGCAAACAGTTCTGCACGCCCACCCACGGGTGGGCCGGCCGTGGCGGCACACCCAGTGGCATCACGCATACAGTTCTGCACGCCCACCCACGGGTGGGCCGGCCGTGGCGGCACACCCAGTGGCACACGCAAACAGTTCTGCACGCCCACCCACGGGTGGGCCGGCCGTGGCGGCACACCCAGTGGCACACGCAAACAGTTCTGCACGCCCACCCACGGGTGGGCCGGCCGTGGCGGCACACCCAGAGGCAACCGCAGGCTCTTCTGCACGCCCACCCACGAGTGGGCCGGCCGTGGCGGCACACCCAGTGGCACACGCAAACAGTTCTGCACGCCCACCCACGGGTGGGCCGGCCGTGGCGGCACACCCAGAGGCACACGCAAACAGTTCTGCACGCCCACTCCACGGGTGGGCCGGCCGTGGCGGCACACCCAGAGGCAAACGCAGGCTCTTCTGCACGCCCACCCACGGGTGGGCCGGCCGTGGCGGCACACCCAGAGGCAACACGCAAACCCTTCTGCACGCCCACCCACGGGTGGGCCGGCCGTGGCGGCACACCCAGTGGCACACGCAAACAGTTCTGCACGCCCACCCACGGGTGGGCCGGCCGTGGCAGCACACCCAGAGGCAACACGCAGGCCTTTCTGCACGCCCACCCACGGGTGGGCCGGCCGTGGCGGCACACCCAGTGGCACACGCAAACAGTTCTGCACGCCCACCCACGGGTGGGCCGGCCGTGGCGGCACACCCAGTGGCACACGCAAACCGTTCTGCACGCCCACCCACGGGTGGGCCGGCCGTGGCGGCACACCCAGAGGCAACACGCAAACAGTTCTGCACGCCCACCCACGGGTGGGCCGGCCGTGGCGGCACACCCAGTGGCACACGCAAAGCAGTTCTGCACGCCCACCCACGGGTGGGCCGGCCGTGGCGGCACACCCAGTGGCATCACGCATACAGTTCTGCACGCCCACCCACGGGTGGGCCGGCCGTGGCGGCACACCCAGTGGCACACGCAAACACTTCTGCACGCCCACCCACGGGTGGGCCGGCCGTGGCGGCACACCCAGTGGCACACGCAAACAGTTCTGCACGCCCACCCACGGGTGGGCCGGCCGTGGCGGCACACCCAGAGGCAACACGCAGACAGTTCTGCACGCCCACCCACGGGTGGGCCGGCCGTGGCGGCACACCCAGAGGCAACACGCAGGCACTTCTGCACGCCCACCCACGGGTGGGCCGGCCGTGGCGGCACACCCAGAGGCAACACGCAAACACTTCTGCACGCCCACCCACGGGTGGGCCGGCCGTGGCGGCACACCCAGTGGCACACGCAAACAGTTCTGCACGCCCACCCACGGGTGGGCCGGCCGTGGCGGCACACCCAGTGGCACACGCAAACAGTTCTGCACGCCCACCCACGGGTGGGCCGGCCGTGGCGGCACACCCAGTGGCACACGCAAACAGTTCTGCACGCCCACCCACGGGTGGGCCGGCCGTGGCGGCACACCCAGAGGCAACACGCAGGCCCTTCTGCACGCCCACCCACGGGTGGGCCGGCCGTGGCGGCACACCCAGTGGCACACGCAAACAGTTCTGCACGCCCACCCACGGGTGGGCCGGCCGTGGCGGCACACCCAGTGGCACACGCAAACAGTTCTGCACGCCCACCCACGGGTGGGCCGGCCGTGGCGGCACACCCAGAGGCACACGCAAACAGTTCTGCACGCCCACCCACGGGTGGGCCGGCCGTGGCGGCACACCCAGTGGCACACGCAAACAGTTCTGCACGCCCACCCACGGGTGGGCCGGCCGTGGCGGCACACCCAGAGGCAACACGCAAACACGTTCTGCACGCCCACCCACGGGTGGGCCGGCCGTGGCGGCACACCCAGTGGCACACGCAAACAGTTCTGCACGCCCACCCACGGGTGGGCCGGCCGTGGCGGCACACCCAGTGGCACACGCAAACAGTTCTGCACGCCCACCCACGGGTGGGCCGGCCGTGGCGGCACACCCAGAGGCAACACGCAGGCCCTTCTGCACGCCCACCCACGGGTGGGCCGGCCGTGGCGGCACACCCAGAGGCAACACGCAGACACTTCTGCACGCCCACCCACGGGTGGGCCGGCCGTGGCGGCACACCCAGTGGCACACGCAAACAGTTCTGCACGCCCACCCACGGGTGGGCCGGCCGTGGCGGCACACCCAGTGGCACACGCAAACAGTTCTGCACGCCCACCCACGGGTGGGCCGGCCGTGGCGGCACACCCAGTGGCACACGCAAACAGTTCTGCACGCCCACCCACGGGTGGGCCGGCCGTGGCGGCACACCCAGTGGCACACGCAAACAGTTCTGCACGCCCACCCACGGGTGGGCCGGCCGTGGCGGCACACCCAGTGGCACACGCAAACAGTTCTGCACGCCCACCCACGGGTGGGCCGGCCGTGGCGGCACACCCAGAGGCAACCGCAGACCTTTCTGCACGCCCACCCACGGGTGGGCCGGCCGTGGCGGCACACCCAGTGGCACACGCAAACAGTTCTGCACGCCCACCCACGGGTGGGCCGGCCGTGGCGGCACACCCAGAGGCACACGCAAACAGTTCTGCACGCCCACCCACGGGTGGGCCGGCCGTGGCGGCACACCCAGAGGCAAACGCAGGCCCTTCTGCACGCCCACCCACGGGTGGGCCGGCCGTGGCGGCACACCCAGAGGCAACACGCAAACACTTCTGCACGCCCACCCACGGGTGGGCCGGCCGTGGCGGCACACCCAGTGGCACACGCAAACAGTTCTGCACGCCCACCCACGGGTGGGCCGGCCGTGGCGGCACACCCAGTGGCACACGCAAACCGTTCTGCACGCCCACCCACGGGTGGGCCGGCCGTGGCGGCACACCCAGAGGCAACACGCAAACAGTTCTGCACGCCCACCCACGGGTGGGCCGGCCGTGGCGGCACACCCAGTGGCACACGCAAACAGTTCTGCACGCCCACCCACGGGTGGGCCGGCCGTGGCGGCACACCCAGTGGCATCACGCAAACAGTTCTGCACGCCCACCCACGGGTGGGCCGGCCGTGGCGGCACACCCAGTGGCACACGCAAACAGTTCTGCACGCCCACCCACGGGTGGGCCGGCCGTGGCGGCACACCCAGAGGCACACGCAGGCCCTTCTGCACGCCCACCCACGGGTGGGCCGGCCGTGGCGGCACACCCAGAGGCAACCGCAGGCCCTTCTGCACGCCCACTCCACGGGTGGGCCGGCCGTGGCGGCACACCCAGAGGCACACGCAAACAGTTCTGCACGCCCACCCACGGGTGGGCCGGCCGTGGCGGCACACCCAGTGGCACACGCAAACAGTTCTGCACGCCCACCCACGGGTGGGCCGGCCGTGGCGGCACACCCAGTGGCACACGCAGACAGTTCTGCACGCCCACCCACGGGTGGGCCGGCCGTGGCGGCACACCCAGTGGCACACGCAAACAGTTCTGCACGCCCACCCACGGGTGGGCCGGCCGTGGCGGCACACCCAGAGGCAACACGCAGGCCTTTCTGCACGCCCACCCACGGGTGGGCCGGCCGTGGCGGCACACCCAGAGGCACACGCAAACAGTTCTGCACGCCCACCCACGGGTGGGCCGGCCGTGGCGGCACACCCAGTGGCACACGCAAACAGTTCTGCACGCCCACCCACGGGTGGGCCGGCCGTGGCGGCACACCCAGAGGCAAACGCAGGCCCTTCTGCACGCCCACCCACGGGTGGGCCGGCCGTGGCGGCACACCCAGAGGCAACCGCAGAACCCTTCTGCACGCCCACCCACGGGTGGGCCGGCCGTGGCGGCACACCCAGTGGCACACGCAAACAGTTCTGCACGCCCACCCACGGGTGGGCCGGCCGTGGCGGCACACCCAGTGGCACACGCAAACAGTTCTGCACGCCCACCCACGGGTGGGCCGGCCGTGGCGGCACACCCAGAGGCAACACGCAGGCACTTCTGCACGCCCACCCACGGGTGGGCCGGCCGTGGCGGCACACCCAGTGGCACACGCAAACAGTTCTGCACGCCCACCCACGGGTGGGCCGGCCGTGGCGGCACACCCAGTGGCACACGCAAACAGTTCTGCACGCCACCCACGGGTGGGCCGGCCGTGGCGGCACACCCAGTGGCACACGCAAACAGTTCTGCACGCCCACCCACGGGTGGGCCGGCCGTGGCGGCACACCCAGTGGCACACGCAAACAGTTCTGCACGCCCACCCACGGGTGGGCCGGCCGTGGCGGCACACCCAGTGGCACACGCAAACAGTTCTGCACGCCCACCCACGGGTGGGCCGGCCGTGGCGGCACACCCAGTGGCAACACGCAGGCCCTTCTGCACGCCCACCCACGGGTGGGCCGGCCGTGGCGGCACACCCAGAGGCAACCGCAAACCCTTCTGCACGCCCACCCACGGGTGGGCCGGCCGTGGCGGCACACCCAGTGGCACACGCAAACAGTTCTGCACGCCCACCCACGGGTGGGCCGGCCGTGGCGGCACACCCAGTGGCACACGCAAACAGTTCTGCACGCCCACCCACGGGTGGGCCGGCCGTGGCGGCACACCCAGAGGCAACCGCAGGCCCTTCTGCACGCCCACCCACGGGTGGGCCGGCCGTGGCGGCACACCCAGAGGCAACCGCAAACCCTTCTGCACGCCCACTCACGGGTGGGCCGGCCGTGGCGGCACACCCAGTGGCACACGCAAACAGTTCTGCACGCCCACCCACGGGTGGGCCGGCCGTGGCGGCACACCCAGTGGCACACGCAAACAGTTCTGCACGCCACCCACGGGTGGGCCGGCCGTGGCGGCACACCCAGTGGCATCACGCATACAGTTCTGCACGCCCACCCACGGGTGGGCCGGCCGTGGCGGCACACCCAGTGGCACACGCAAACAGTTCTGCACGCCCACCCACGGGTGGGCCGGCCGTGGCGGCACACCCAGTGGCACACGCAAACAGTTCTGCACGCCCACCCACGGGTGGGCCGGCCGTGGCGGCACACCCAGAGGCAACCGCAGGCCTTTCTGCACGCCCACCCACGAATGGGCCGGCCGTGGCGGCACAACCAGTGGCACACGCAAACAGTTCTGCACGCCCACCCACGGGTGGGCCGGCCGTGGCGGCACACCCAGAGGCACACGCAAACAGTTCTGCACGCCCACTCCACGGGTAGGCCGGCCGTGGCGGCACACCCAGAGGCACACGCAGGCCCTTCTGCACGCCCACCCACGGGTGGGCCGGCCGTGGCGGCACACCCAGAGGCAACCGCAAACCCTTCTGCACGCCCACCCACGGGTGCGCCGGCCGTGGCGGCACACCCAGAGGCACACGCAAACAGTTCTGCACGCCCACCCACGGGTGGGCCGGCCGTGGCGGCACACCCAGTGGCACACGCAAACAGTTCTGCACGCCCACCCACGGGTGGGCCGGCCGTGGCGGCACACCCAGTGGCACACGCAAACAGTTCTGCACGCCCACCCACGGGTGGGCCGGCCGTGGCAGCACACCCAGAGGCAAACGCAAGCTCTTCTGCACGCCCACCCACGGATGGGCCGGCCGTGGCGGCACACCCAGAGGCAACCGCAGGCCCTTCTGCACGCCCACCCACGGGTGGGCCGGCCGTGGCGGCACACCCAGAGGCACACGCAAACAGTTCTGCACGCCCAACCATGGGTGGCCGGCCGTGGCGGCACACCCAGAGGCAACTGCCGGCCCTTCTGCACGCCCACCCACGGGTGAGCCGGCCGTGGCGGCACACCCGGAGGCAACCGCAAACCCTTCTGCACGCCCACCCACGGGTGGGCCGGCCGTGGCGGCACACCCAGAGGCAACCGCAGGACCTTCTGCACGCCTACCCACGGGTGGGCCGGCCGTGCGGCACAACCAGAGGCACACGCAAACAGTTCTGCACGCCCACCCACGGGTGGGCCGGCCGTGGCGGCACACCCAGTGGCACACGCAAACAGTTCTGCACGCACACCCACGAGTGGACCGGCCGTGGCGGCACACCCAGAGGCACACGCAAACAGTTCTGCACGCCCACCCACGGGTGGGCCGGCCGTGGCGGCACACTGAGAGGCAACCCGCAGGCCCTTCTGCACGCCCACCCACGGGTGGGCCGGCCGTGGCTGCACACCCAGTGGCACACGCAAACAGTTCTGCACGCCCACCCACGGGTGGGCCGGCCGTGGCGGCACACCCAGAGGCAAACGCAGGCCTTTCTGCACGCCCACCCACGGGTGGGCCGGCCGTGGCGGCACACCCAGAGGCAACCGCAAACCCTTCTGCACGCCCACCCACGGGTGGGCCGGCCGTGGCGGCACACCCAGTGGCACACGCAAACAGTTCTGCACGCCCACCCACGGGTGGGCCGGCCGTGGCGGCACACCCAGTGGCACACGCAAACAGTTCTGCACGCCCACCCACGGGTGGGCCGGCCGTGGCGGCACACCCAGTGGCAACACGCAAACAGTTCTGCACGCCCACCCACGGGTGGGCCGGCCGTGGCGGCACACCCAGTGGCACACGCAAACAGTTCTGCACGCCCACCCACGGGTGGGCCGGCCGTGGCGGCACACCCAGTGGCACACGCAAACAGTTCTGCACGCCCACCCACGGGTGGGCCGGCCGTGGCGGCACACCCAGAGGCAAACGCAGGCACTTCTGCACGCCCACCCACGGGTGGGCCGGCCGTGGCGGCACATCCAGTGGCACACGCAAACAGTTCTGCACGCCCACCCACGGGTGGGCCGGCCGTGGCGGCACACTTAGTGGCACACGCAAAGAGTTCTGCACGCCAGCCACGGGTGAGCCGGGCGGTGGCGGCACACCCA
>JAKWBO010000306.1:0-61063 GCA_034336685.1 Luscinia luscinia
GGCACACACCCAGAGGCAAACGCAAACCTCTGCACGCCCACTCCATCGGGTGGGCCGGCCGTGGCGGCACACCCAGAGGCACACGCAGACAGCTTCTGCACGCCCACCCACGGGTGGGCCGGCCGTGGTGGCACACCCAGAGGCAACACGCAGGCCCTTCTGACACGCCCACCCACGGGTGGGCCGGCCGTGGCGGCACACCCAGAGGCACACGCAAACAGTTCTGCACGCCCACTCCACGGGTGGGCCGGCCGTGGCGGCACACCCAGAGGCAACAGCAAACCTTTCTGCACGCCCACCCACGGGTGGGCCGGCCGTGGCGGCACACCCAGAGGCAAACGCAGGCCCTTCTGCACGCCCACTCCACGGGTGGGCCGGCCGTGGCGGCACACCCAGAGGCAAACGCAGACACTTCTGCACGCCCACCCACGGGTGGGCCGGCCGTGGCGGCACACCCAGAGGCAAACCCAGGCCCTTCTGCACGCCCACTCCACGGGTGGGCCGGCCGTGGCGGCACACCCAGTGGCACACGCAAACAGTTCTGCACGCCCACCCACGGTGGGCCGGCCGTGGCGGCACACCCAGAGGCAACCGCAGGCTCTTCTGCACGCCCACCCACGGGTGGGCCGGCCGTGGCGGCACACCCAGAGGCACACGCAAACAGTTCTGCACGCCCACCCACGGGTGGGCCGGCCGTGGCGGCACACCCAGTGGCAACGCAAACAGTTCTGCACGCCCACCCACGGGTAGGCCGGCCGTGGCGGCACACCCAGAGGCATCACGCAAACAGTTCTGCACGCCCACCCACGGGTGGGCCGGCCGTGGCGGCACACCCAGTGGCACACGCAACAGTTCTGCACGCCCACTCCACGGGTGGGCCGGCCGTGGCAGGCACACCCAGAGGCACACGCAAACCGTTCTGCACGCCCACCCACGGGTGGGCCGGCCGTGGCGGCACACCCAGAGGCACACGCAAACAGTTCTGCACGCCTCACTCACGGGTGGGCCGGCCGTGGCGGCACACCCAGTGGCACACGCAAACAGTTCTGCACGCCCACCCACGGGTGGGCCGGGCCGTGGCGGCACACCCAGTGGCACACGCAAACAGTTCTGCACGCCCACCCACGGGTGGGCCGGCCGTGGCGGCACACCCAGAGGCAACACGCAGGCACTTCTGCACGCCCACTCCACGGGTGGGCCGGCCGTGGCGGCACACCCAGAGGCACACGCAAACCGCTTCTGCACGCCCACCCACGGGTGGGCCGGCCGTGGCGGCACACCCAGTGGCACACGCAAACAGTTCTGCACGCCCACCCACGGGTGGGCCGGCCGTGGCGGCACACCCAGAGGCACACGCAAACAGTTCTGCACGCCCACCCACGGGTGGGCCGGCCGTGGCGGCACACCCAGTGGCAACACGCAAACAGTTCTGCACGCCCACCCACGGGTGGGCCGGCCGTGGCGGCACACCCAGAGGCAACCGCAAACCGTTCTGCACGCCCACCCACGGGTGGGCCGGCCGTGGCGGCACACCCAGTGGCAACGCAGACTTCTGCACGCCACTCCACGGGTGGGCCGGCCGTGGCGGCACACCCAGTGGCACACGCAAACAGTTCTGCACGCCCACCCACGGGTGGGCCGGCCGTGGCGGCACACCCAGAGGCAACACGCAGGCCCTTCTGCACGCCTCACCCACGGGTGGGCCGGCCGTGGCGGCACACCCAGTGGCACACCGCAAACAGTTCTGCACGCCCACCCACGGGTGGGCCGGCCGTGGCGGCACACCCAGTGGCACACGCAAACAGCTTCCTGCACGCCCACCCACGGGTGGGCCGGCCGTGGCGGCACACCCAGTGGCACACGCAAACAGTTCTGCACGCCCACCCACGGGTGGGCCGGCCGTGGCGGCACACCCAGAGGCAACACGCAAACAGCTTCTGCACGCCCACTCCACGGGTGGGCCGGCCGTGGCGGCACACCCAGAGGCACACGCAGGCTCTTCTGCACGCCCACCCACGGGTGGGGTCGGCCGTGGCGGCACACCCAGAGGCAACCGCAAACCCTTCTGCACGCCCACCCACGGGTGGGCCGGCCGTGGCGGCACACCCAGAGGCAACACGCAAACAGCCTTCTGCACGCCCACTCCACGGGTGGGCCGGCCGTGGCGGCACACCCAGTGGCACACGCAAACAGTTCTGCACGCCCACCCACGGGTGGGCCGGCCGTGGCGGCACACCCAGAGGCAACACGCAAACAGTTCTGCACGCCACCCACGGGTGGGCCGGCCGTGGCGGCACACCCAGTGGCACACGCAAACAGTTCTGCACGCCCACCCACGGGTGGGCCGGCCGTGGCGGCACACCCAGAGGCAACACGCAGGCCCTTCTGCACGCCCACTCCACGGGTGGGCCGGCCGTGGCGGCACACCCAGAGGCAACACGCAGACACTTCTGCACGCCCACCCACGGGTGGGCCGGCCGTGGCGGCACACCCAGTGGCACACGCAAACAGTTCTGCACGCCCACCCACGGGTGGGCCGGCCGTGGCGGCACACCCAGAGGCACACGCAAACAGTTCTGCACGCCCACCCACGGGTGGGCCGGCCGTGGCGGCACACCCAGTGGCACACGCAAACAGTTCTGCACGCCCACCCACGGGTGGGCCGGCCGTGGCGGCACACCCAGAGGCAACACGCAAACCCTTCTGCACGCCCACCCACGGGTGGGCCGGCCGTGGCGGCACACCCAGAGGCACACGCAAACCCTTCTGCACGCCCACCCACGGGTGGGCCGGCCGTGGCGGCACACCCAGAGGCACACGCAAGCAGTTCTGCACGCCCACCCACGGGTGGGCCGGCCGTGGCGGCACACCCAGAGGCAACCGCAAACCCTTCTGCACGCCCACCCACGGGTGGGCCGGCCGTGGCGGCACACCCAGTGGCACACGCAGAACAGTTCTGCACGCCCACCCACGGGTGGGCCGGCCGTGGCGGCACACCCAGTGGCAACACGCAAACAGTTCTGCACGCCCACCCACGGGTGGGCCGGCCGTGGCGGCACACCCAGAGGCAACACGCAGGCCCTTCTGCACGCTCCACCCACGGGTGGGCCGGCCGTGGCGGCACACCCAGAGGCACACGCAGACCTTCTGCACGCCCACCCACGGGTGGGCCGCTGGCGGCACACCCAGTGGCACACGCAAACAGTTCTGCACGCCCCACCCACGGGTGGGCCGGCCGTGGCGGCACACCCAGTGGCACACGCAAACAGTTCTGCACGCCCACCCACGGGTGGGCCGGCCGTGGCGGCACACCCAGAGGCAACACGCAAACAGTTCTGCACGCCCACCCACGGGTGGGCCGGCCGTGGCGGCACACCCAGAGGCAACCGCAAACAGTTCTGCACGCCCACCCACGGGTGGGCCGGCCGTGGCGGCACACCCAGTGGCACACGCAAACAGTTCTGCACGCCCACCCACGGGTGGGCCGGCCGTGGCGGCACACCCAGAGGCAACACGCAAACAGTTCTGCACGCCCACCCACGGGTGGGCCGGCCGTGGCGGCACACCCAGAGGCACACGCAAACAGTTCTGCACGCCCACCCACGGGTGGGCCGGCCGTGGCGGCACACCCAGAGGCACACCGCAGGCCCTTCTGCACGCCCACTCCACGGGTGGGCCGGCCGTGGCGGCACACCCAGTGGCACACGCAAACAGTTCTGCACGCCCACCCACGGGTGGGCCGGCCGTGGCGGCACACCCAGAGGCACACGCAAACAGTTCTGCACGCCCACCCACGGGTGGGCCGGCCGTGGCGGCACACCCAGTGGCACACGCAAACAGTTCTGCACGCCCACCCACGGGTGGGCCGGCCGTGGCGGCACACCCAGAGGCAACACGCAGGCCCTTCTGCACGCCCACCCACGGGTGGGCCGGCCGTGGCGGCACACCCAGAGGCACACGCAGACTCTTCTGCACGCCCACCCACGGGTGGGCCGGCCGTGGCGGCACACCCAGTGGCACACGCAAACAGTTCTGCACGCCCACCCACGGGTGGGCCGGCCGTGGCGGCACACCCAGAGGCAACCGCAGGCCCTTCTGCACGCCCACCCACGAGTGGGCCAGCCGTGGCTGCACACCCAGAGGCAACCGCAGGCCCTTCTGCACGCCCACCCACGGGTGGGCCGGCCGTGGCGGCACACCCAGAGGCAACCGCAGACAGTTCTGCACGCCCACCCACGGGTGGGCCGGCCGTGGCGGCACACCCAGAGGCAAACGCAGGCCCTTCTGCACGCCCCACCCACGGGTGGGCCGGCCGTGGCGGCACACCCACTGGCACACGCAGGCTCTTCTGCACGCCCCACTCCACGCGTGGGCCGGCCGTGGCGGCACACCCAGAAGCAACCGAGGCTTCTTTTCTGCACGCCCACCCACGGGTGGGCCGGCCGTGGCGCACACCCAGACGCAACCACAAACCCTTCCGCACGCCCACCCACGGGGTGGGCCGGCCGTGGCGGCACACCCAGAGGCGAACACGCAAGCAGTTCTGCACGCCCACCCACGGGTGGGCCGGCCGTGGCGGCACACCCAGAGGCAACTGCAGGCTCTTCTGCACGCCCACCCACGGGTGGGCCGGCCGTGGCGGCACACCTAGAGGCACCACGCAAACAGTTCTGCACGCCAACCCACGGGTGGGGCGGCCGTGGCGGCACACCCAGAGGCAACACGCAGGCCCTTCTGCACGCCCACCCACGGGTGGGCCGGCCGTGGCGGCACACCCAGAGGCACACGCAAACAGTTCTGCACGCCCACCCACGGGTGGGCCGGCCGTGGCGGCACACCCAGTGGCACACGCAAACAGTTCTGCACGCCCACCCACGGGTGGGCCGGCCGTAGCGGCAAACCCAGAGGCAACCGCAAACAGTTCTGCACGACCACCCACGGGTGGGCCGGCCGTGGCGGCACACCCACTGGCACACGCAAACAGTTCTGCGCGCCCACCCACGGGTGGGCCGGCCGTGGCGGCACACCCAGAGGCAACCGCAGGCCCTTCTGCACGCCCACCCACGGGTGGGCCGGCCGTAGCGGCACATCCAGAGGCAACCGCAAACAGTTCTGCACGCCCACCCACGGGTGGGCCGGCCGTGGCGGCACACCCAGAGGCAAACGCAGGCACTTCTGCACGCCCACCCACGGGTGGGCCGGCCGTGGCGGCACACCCAGAGGCACACCGCAAGCACTTCTGCACGCCCACCCACGGGTAGGGCCGGCCGTGGCGGCACACCAGAGGCACACGCAAACAGTTCTGCACGCCCCACCCACGGGTGGGCCGGCCGTGGCGGCACACCCAGTGGCACACGCAAACAGTTCTGCACGCCCACCCACGGGTGGGCCGGCCGTGGCGGCATACCCAGAGGCAACCGCAGGCTCTTCTGCACGCCCACCCACGGGTGGGCCGGCCGTGGCGGCACACCCAGAGGCAACCGCAAACAGTTCTGCACGCCCACTCCACGGGTGGGCCGGCCGTGGCGGCACACCCAGAGGCAAACGCAGACAGTTCTGCACGCCCACCCACGGGTGGGCCGGCCGTGGCGGCACACCCAGAGGCAAACGCAGAACCCTTCTGCACGCCCACCCACGGGTGGGCCGGCCGTGGCGGCACATCCAGTGGCACACGAAAACAGTTCTGCACGCCCACCCACGGGTGGGCCGGCCGTGGCGGCACACCCAGTGGCAACGCAAACAGTTCTGCACGCCCACCCACGGGTGGGCCGGCCGTGGCGGCACAGCCCAGAGGCACACCGCAGGCCCTTCTGCACGCCCACCCACGGGTGGGCCGGCCGTGGCGGCACAGCCAAGGCACACGCAAACAGTTCTGCACGCCCACCCACGGGTGGGCCGGCCGTGGCGGCACACCCAGTGGCACACCGCAGGCCCTTCTGCACGCCCACCCACGGGTGGGCCGGCCGTGGCGGCACATCCAGTGGCACACGAAAACAGTTCTGCACGCCCACCCACGGGTGGGCCGGCCGTGGCGGCACACCCAGTAGGCACACGCAAACAGTTCTGCACGCCCACTCCACGGGTGGGATGGCCGTGGCGGCACATCCAGAGGCACACGCAAACAGTTCTCACACCCACCCACGGGTGGGCCGGCCGTGGCGGCACACCCAGAGGCAACCGCAGGCCCTTCTGCACGCCCACCCACGGGTGGGCCGGCCGTGGCGGCACAACCAGCTGGCACACGCAAACAGTTCTGCACGCCCACCCACGGGTGGGCCGGCCGTGGCGGCACACCCAGTAGCACACGCAAACAGTTCTGCACGGCCATTCCACGGGTGGGCCGGCCGTGGCGGCACATCCAGTGGCACACGCAAACAGTTCTGCACGCCCAACCACGGGTGGGCCGGCCGTGGCGGCACACCCAGAGGCAAACCAGGCTCTTCTGCACGCCCACCCACGGGTGGGCCGGGCCGTGGCGGCACACCCAGAGGCACACGCAAACAGTTCTGCACGCCCACCCACGGGTGGGGCCGGCCGTGGCGGCACACCCAGAGGCAACGCAAACAGTTCTGCACGCCCACCCACGGGTGGGGCCGGCCGTGGCGGCACACCCATAGGCACACGCAAACAGTTCTGCACGCCCACCCACGGGTGGGCCGGCCGTGGCGGCACACCCAGAGGCAACCGCAGAGCCCTTCTGCACGCCCACCCACGGGTGGGCCGGCCGTGGCGGCACATCCAGAGGCAACGCAAACAGTTCTGCACGCCCACCCACGGGTGGGCCGGCCGTGGCGGCACACCCACTGGCACACGCAAACAGTTCTGCACGCCCCACCCACGGGTGGGCCGGCCGTGGCGGCACACCCAGAGGCAACCGCAGGCCCTTCTGCACGCCCACCCACGGGTGGGCCGGCCGTGGCGGCACACCCAGAGGCACACGCAAACAGTTCTGCACGCCCACCCACGGGTGGGCCGGCCGTGGCGGCACACCCAGAGGCAAACGCAGGCACTTCTGCACGCCCACCCACGGGTGGGCCGGCCGTGGCGGCACACCCAGAGGCACACGCGAAACCCTTCTGCACGCCCCACCCACGGGTGGGCCGGCCGTGGCGGCAAACCCATTGGCACACGCAAACAGTTCTGCACGCCCACCCACGGGTGGGCCGGCCGTGGCGGCACACCCAGTGGCACACGCAAACAGTTCTGCACGCCCACCCACGGGCGGGTCGGCCGTGGCGGCACACCCAGAGGCAACACGCAAACAGTTCTGCACGCCCACCCACGGGTGGGCCGGCCGTGGCGGCACACCCAGAGGCACACGCAAACCCTTCTGCACGCCCCACCCACGGGTGGGCCGGCCGTGGCGGCAGAGCCATTGGCACACGCAAACAGTTCTGCACGCCCACCCACGGGTGGGCCGGCCGTGGCGGCACACCCAGCGGCACACGCAAACAGTTCTGCACGCCCACCCACGGGTGGGCCGGCCGTGGCGGCACATCCAGTGGCACACGCAAACAGTTCTGCACGCCCACCCACGGGTAGGCCGGCCGTGGCGGCACACCCAGAGGCAACCGCAAACAGTTCTGCACGCCCACCCACGGGTGGGCCGGCCGTGGGGGCACACCCAGTGGCACACGCAAACTGTTCTGCACGCCCCACCCACGGGTGGGCCGGCCGTAGCGGCACATCCAGTGGAACACGCAAACAGTTCTGCACGCCCAACCACGGGTAGGCCGGCCGTGGCGGCACACCCAGTGGCACACGCAAACTGTTCTGCACGCCCACCCACGGGTGGGCCGGCCGTGGCGGCACACCCAGAGGCAACCGCAAACAGTTCTGCACGCTTACCTACGGGTGGGGCGGCCGTGGCGGCACACCCACTGGCACACGCAAACAGTTCTGCACGCCCACCCACGGGTGGGCCGGCCGTAGCGGCACATCCAGAGGCAACCGCAAACAGTTCTGCACGCCCACCCACGGGTGGGCCGGCCGTGGCGGCACACCCACTGGCACACGCAAACAGTACTGCACGCCCACCCACGGGTGGGCCGGCCGTGGCGGCACGCCCAGAGGCACACGCAAACCCTTCTGCACGCCCACCCACGGGTGGGCCGGCCGTGGCGGCACAGCCATTGGCACACGCAAACAGTTCTGCACGCCCACCCACGGGTGAACCGGCCGTGGCGGCACACCCAGTGGCACACGCAAACAGTTCTGCACGCCCACCCACGGGTGGGCCGGCCGTGGCGGCACCTCCAGTGGCACACGCAAACACTTCTGCACGCCCGACCCACGGGTGGGCCGGCCGTGGCGGCACACCCAGAGGCAACCGCAGGCCCTTCTGCACGCCCACCCACGGGTGGGCCGGCCGTGGCGGCACACCCAGAGGCAACCGCAAACAGTTCTGCACGCCCACCCACGGGTGGGCCGGCCGTGGGGGCACACCCAGTGGCACACGCAAACAGTTCTGCACGCCCACCCACGGGTGGGCCGGCCGTGGCGGCACACCCAGAGGCAACCGCAGGCCCTTCTGCACGCCCACCCACGGGTGGGCCGGCCGTGGCGGCACACCCAGAGGCACACGCAAACAGTTCTGCACGCCCACCCACGGGTGGGCCGGCCGTAGCGGCACAACCAGAGGCAACACGCAGACCCTTCTGCACTCCCACCCACGGGTGGGGCCGGCCGTGGCGGCACACCCAGAGGCAACACGCAAACAGTTCTGCACGCCCACCCACGGGTGGGCCGGCCGTGGCGGCACACCCAGAGGCAACCGCAAACAGTTCTGCACGCCCAACCACGGGTGGGCCGGCCGTGGCGGCACACCCAGAGGCAACAGGCAAACAGTTCTGCACGCCCCACCCACGGGTGGGCCGGCCGTGGCGGCACACCCAGAGGCAACACGCAGGCCGCTTCTGCACGCCCACCCACGGGTGGGCCGGCCGTGGCGGCACACCCAGAGGCACACCGCAAACCGTTCTGCACGCCCACCCACGGGTGGGCCGGCCGTGGCGGCACACCCAGTGGCACACGCAAACAGTTCTGCACGCCCACCCACGGGTGGGCCGGCCGTGGCGGCACACCCAGAGGCAACCGCAAACCCTTCTGCACGCCCACCCACGGGTGGGCCGGCCGTGGCGGCACATCCAGTGGCACACGCAAACAGTTCTGCACGCCCACCCACGGGTGGGCCGGCTGTGGCGGCACACCCAGAGGCAAACGCAAACAGTTCTCTGCACGCCCACCCACGGGTGGGCCGGCCGTGGCGGCACATACAGTGGCACACGCAAACAGTTCTGCACGCCCCACCCACGGGTGGGCCGGCCGTGGCGGCACACACAGAGCCCCACGCACGCCCTTCTGCATGCCCAGCCACGGGTGGGCCGGCCGTGGCGGCACACCCAGACGCAAACGAAAGAGTTCTGCACGCCTACCCACGGGTGGGCCGGCCGTGGCGGCACACCCAGAGGCAACCCCAGGGCCTTCTGCACGCCCACCCACGGGTGGGCCGGTCGTGGCGGCACACGCAGAGGCAATCCCAGGCCCTTCTTCACGCCCACCCACGGGTGGGCCGGCCGTGGAGGCACACCCAGAGGCAACCGCAAACCCTTCTGCACGCCCACCCACGGGTGGGCCGGCCGTGGCGGCACACACAGTGGCACACGCAAACAGTTCTGCACGCCCACCCACGGGTGGGCCGGCCGTGGCGGCTCACCTAGAGGCAACCCCAGGCCCTTCTGCACGCCCACCCACGTGTTGGCCGGCCGTGGCCGCACACCCAGAGGCAACCGCAGGCCCTTCTGCACGCCCACCCACGGGTGGGCCGGCCGTGGCGGCACACCCCGAGGCACACGCAGGCCCTTCTGCACGCCCACCCACGGGTGGGCCGGCCGTGGCGGCATACTGAGAGGCACACGCAAACAGTTCTGCACGCCCACCCACGGGTGGGAGGCCGTGGCGGGACACCCAGAGGCAAATGCAGGCCCTTCTGCACGCCAACCCACGGGTGGGCCGGCCGTGGCGGCACAGCCAGTCGCAAACGCAAACAGTTCTGCACGCCCAACCACGGGTGGGCCGGGCTGTGGGCGAACACACAGAGGCAACCGCAGGCCTCCTGCACGCCCCACCCACGGGTGGGCCGGCCGTGGCGGCACACCCAGAGGCAACCGCAAACCCTTCTGCACGCCCACCCACGGGTGGGCCGGCCGAGGCGGCACACCCAGTGGCACACGCAAACAGTTCAGCACGCCCACCCACGGGTGGGCCGGCCGTGGCGGCACACCCAGTGGCGCACGCAAACAGTTCTGCACGCCCACCCACGGGTGGTCCGGCCGTGGCGGCACACCCAGAGGCAACCCCACGCCTATCTGCACGCCCACCCACGGGTGGGCCGGCCGTGGCGGCACACCCAGTGGCACACGCAAACAGTTCTGCACGCCCACCCACGGGTGGGCCGGCCGTGGCGGCACACACAGAGGCAAACGCAGGCCCTTCTGCACGCCCACCCACGGGTGGGCCGGCCGTTGCGGCACACCCACTGGCACACAAAGGCCCTTCTGCACGCCCACCCACGCGTGGGCCGGCCGTGGCGGCACACCCAGAAGCAACCGAAGGCCTTTCTGGACGCCCACCCACGGGTGGGCCGGCCGTGGCGGCACACCCAGAGGGACACGCAAACAGTTCTGCACGCCCACCCACGGGTGGGCCGGCCGTGGCGGCACACCCAGAGGCAACTGCTGGCCCTTCTGCACGCCCACCCACGGGTGGGCCGGCCTAGCGGCACACCCAGAGGCACATGCAGGCCCTTCTGCACGCCCACCCACGGGTGGGCCGGCCGTAGCGGCACAACCAGAGGCACACGCAAACAGTTCTGCACGCCCACCCACGGGTGGGCCGGCCGTGGCGGCACACCCAGAGGCAACTGGAGGCCTTCTGCACGCCCCACCCACGGGTGGGCCGGCCGTGGCGGCACACCCAGAGGGAAACGCAAACCCTTCTGCACGCCCCACCCACTGGTGGGCCGGCCGTGGCGGCACACCCAGAGGCAACCGCAGGCCCTTCTGCACGCCCCACCCACGGGTGGACCGGCCGTGGCGGCACACCCAGTGGCACACGCAAACAGTTCTTCTGCACGCCCACCCACGGGTGGGCCGGCCGTGGCGGCACACTCCAGTGGCACACGCAAACAGTTCTGCACGCCCACCCACGGGTGGGCCGGCCGTGGCGGCACACCCAGAGGCAACCGCAGGCCCTTCTGCACGCCCACCCACGGGTGGGCCGGCCGTGGCGGCACACCCAGAGGCAACCGCAAACAGTTCTGCACGCCCACCACGGGTGGGCCGGCCGTGGGGGCACACCCAGTGGCACACGCAAACTGTTCTGCACGCCCACCCACGGGTGGGCCGGCCGTGGCGGCACATCCAGAGGCAACCGCAAACAGTTCTGCACGCCCAACCACGGGTAGGCCGGCCGTGGCGGCACACCCAGTGGCACACGCAAACAGTTCTGCACGCCCACCCACGGGTGGGCCGGCCGTGGCGGCACACCCAGAGGCAACCGCAAACAGTTCTGCACGCTTACCCATCGGTGGGGCCGGCCGTGGCGGCACACCCACTGGCACACGCAAAGAGGTTCTGCACGCCCACCCACGGGTGGGCCGGCCGTAGCGGCACATCCAGAGGCAACCGCAAACAGTTCTGCACGCCCACCCACGGGTGGGCCGGCCGTGGCGGCACACCCACTGGCACACGCAAACAGTACTGCACGCCCACCCACGGGTGGGCCGGCCGTGGCGGCACGCCCAGAGGCACACGCAAACCCTTCTGCACGCCCACCCACGGGTGGGCCGGCCGTGGCGGCACAGCCATTGGCACACGCAAACAGTTCTGCACGCCCACCCACGGGTGAACCGGCCGTGGCGGCACACCCAGTGGCACACGCAAACAGTTCTGCACGCCCACCCACGGGTGGGCCGGCCGTGGCGGCACCTCCAGTGGCACACGCAAACACTTCTGCACGCCGACCCACGGGTGGGCCGGCCGTGGCGGCACACCCAGAGGCAACCGCAGGCCCTTCTGCACGCCCACCCACGGGTGGGCCGGCCGTGGCGGCACACCCAGAGGCAACCGCAAACAGTTCTGCACGCCCACCACGGGTGGGCCGGCCGTGGGGGCACACCCAGTGGCACACGCAAACAGTTCTGCACGCCCACCCACGGGTGGGCCGGCCGTGGCGGCACACACAGAGGCAACCGCAGGCCCTTCTGCACGCCCACCCACGGGTGGGCCGGCCGTGGCGGCACACCCAGAGGCACACGCAAACAGTTCTGCACGCCCACCCACGGGTGGGCCGGCCGTGGCGGCACAACCAGAGGCAACCGCAGGCCCTTCTCCACTCCCACCCACGGGTGGGACGGCCGTGGCGGCACACGCAGAGGCAACCGCAAACAGTTCTGCACGCCCACCCACGGGTGGGCCGGCCGTGGCGGCACACCCAGAGGCAACCCCAGGCCCTTCTGCACGCCCACCCACGGGTGGGCCGGCCGTGGCGGCACACCCAGAGGCAACCCCAGGCCCTTCTGCACGCCCACCCACGGGTGGGCCGGCCGTGGCGGCACATCCAGAGGCACACGCAAACAGTTCCGCACGCCCACCCACGGGTGGGCCGGCCGTGGCGGCACACCCAGTGGCACACGCAAACAGTTCTGCACGCCCACCCACGGGTGGGCCGGCCGTGGCGGCACACCCAGAGGCAACCGCAAACCCTTCTGCACGCCCACCCACGGGTGGGCCGGCCGTGGCGGCACATCCAGTGGCACACGCAAACAGTTCTGCACGCCCACCCACGGGTGGGCCGGCTGTGGCGGCACACCCAGAGGCAAACGCAAACAGTTCTGCACGCCCACCCACGGGTGGGCCGGCCGTGGCGGCACATACAGTGGCACACGCAAACAGTTCTGCACGCCCACCCACAGGTGGGCCGGCCGTGGCGGCACACACAGAGCCCCACGCACGCCCTTCTGCATGCCCAGCCACGGGTGGGCCGGCCGTGGCGGCACACCCAGACGCAAACGCAAAGAGTTCTGCACGCCTACCCACGGGTGGGCCGGCCGTGGCGGCACACCCAGAGGCAACCCCAGGGCCTTCTGCACGCCCACCCACGCGTGGGCCGGTCGTGGCGGCACACGCAGAGGCAATCCCAGGCCCTTCTTCACGCCCACCCACGGGTGGGCCGGCCGTGGAGGCACACCCAGAGGCAACCGCAAACCCTTCTGCACGCCCACCCACGGGTGGGCCGGCCGTGGCGGCACACACAGTGGCACACGCAAACAGTTCTGCACGCCCACCCACGGGTGGGCCGGCCGTGGCGGCTCACCTAGAGGCAACCCCAGGCCCTTCTGCACGCCCACCCACGTGTTGGCCGGCCGTGGCCGCACACCCAGAGGCAACCGCAGGCCCTTCTGCACGCCCACCCACGGGTGGGCCGGCCGTGGCGGCACACCCCGAGGCACACGCAGGCCCTTCTGCACGCCCACCCACGGGTGGGCCGGCCGTGGCGGCATACTGAGAGGCACACGCAAACAGTTCTGCACGCCCACCCACGGGTGGGAGGCCGTGGCGGGACACCCAGAGGCAAATGCAGGCCCTTCTGCACGCCAACCAACGGGTGGGCCGGCCGTGGCGGCACAGCCATTCGCAAACGCAAACAGTTCTGCACGCCCAACCACGGGTGGGCCGGGCGCGGCGGAACACACAGAGGCAACCGCAGGCCCTCCTGCACGCCCACCCACGGGTGGGCCAGCCGTGGCGGCACACCCAGAGGCAACCGCAAACCCTTCTGCACGCCCACCCACGGGTGGGCCGGCCGAGGCGGCACACCCAGTGGCACACGCAAACAGTTCAGCACGCCCACCCACGGGTGGCGCCGGCCGTGGCGGCACACCCAGTGGCGCACGCAAACAGTTCTGCACGCCCACCCACGGGTGGTCCGGCCGTGGCGGCACACCCAGAGGCAACCCCACGCCTATCTGCACGCCCACCCACGGGTGGGCCGGCCGTGGCGGCACACCCAGTGGCACACGCAAACAGTTCTGCACGCCCACCCACGGGTGGGCCGGCCGTGGCGGCACACACAGAGGCAAACGCAGGCCCTTCTGCACGCCCACCCACGGGTGGGCCGGCCGTTGCGGCACACCCAGTGGCACAGAAAGGCCCTTCTGCACGCCCACCCACGCGTGGGCCGGCCGTGGCGGCACACCCAGAAGCAACCGAAGGCCTTTCTGGACGCCCACCCACGGGTGGGCCGGCCGTGTCGGCACACCCAGAGGGACACGCAAACAGTTCTGCACGCCCACCCACGGGTGGGCCGGCCGTGGCGGCACACCCAGAGGCAACTGCTGGCCCTTCTGCACGCCCACCCACGGGTGGGCCGGCCTTAGCGGCACACCCAGAGGCACATGCAGGCCCTTCTGCACGCCCACCCACGGGTGGGCCGGCCGTAGCGGCACACCCAGAGGCACACGCAAACAGTTCTGCACGCCCACCCACGGGTGGGCCGGCCGTGGCGGCACACCCAGAGGCAACTGGAGGCCCTTCTGCACGCCCACCCACGGGTGGGCCGGCCGTGGCGGCACACCCAGAGGGAAACGCAAACCCTTCTGCACGCCCACCCACGGTTGGGCCGGCCGTGGCGGCACACCCAGAGGCAACCGCAGGCCCTTCTGCACGCCCACCCACGGGTGGGCCGGTCGTGGCGGCACACCCAGAGGCAACCGCAAACCCTTCTGCACGCCCACCCACGGGTGGGCCGGCCGTGGCGGCACACCCAGTGGCACACGCAGACAGTTCTGCACGCCCACCCACGGGTGGGCCGGCCGTGGCGGCACACTTAGTGGCACACGCAAACAGTTCTGCACGCCCACCCACGGGTGGGCCGGCCGTGGCGGCACACACAGAGCCCCACGCAGGCCCTTCTGCACGCTTCACCCACGGGTGGGCCGGCCGTGGCGGCACACCCAGAGGCAACATCAGGCTCCTTCTGCACGCCCACCCACGAGTGGGCCGGCAGTGGCGGCACACCCAGAGGCAACATCAGGCCTTTTCTGCACGCCCACCCACGGGTGGGCCGGCCATTGCTGACACTAGGGAGGCTAAAGAACTCTCGTCAGAAGAAGGACTGAGAAGACTGAGGGAATTCCAAATGAGATGACCTAGGGGGGACTGATAGCAGGCTTACAAGGTTAAAAAAAGATGCTAGTGGAAGCATTTTTTCCAAGAACTGCAGAGACCACTGCCGAAGAATCTTCTCTCTCTTCGCCTTCTTCCAAATCCCAATCGGCTGAAATGGATCCCTGGGAGCCACAGCTGTCAATACAGCTCAGAACAAGGCCTTACAAGACCTATGTCTGGATGCTTCCAAAAAGAGATAAGATTCCGATGGCTGTTCAAGCTCCTGAGCCAAAGCTTGGATGGCACCGGTGACAGGCCAAGGAATGAAGATAGCACAAGATGCTATGAATGACACCAGATTCTCTGCTACTGCACTCGAAGGACTAAGGCAAGACACAGACAATACAACACACAGAAAAGACAGACAGCACCACAGACAAGTGACGTGACACCCACCGGAACTGCTCTACCCTGTGCAACTCAGCATGGGGATCAAATCGAGACTTTCCCCTTATGGAGCCTAAAGCACTACTTCTTAGACATGCCAACCTCTAAAGTTGCCTTAAAAACCCCTCCTGAACAGTCCAGACCCAGCATCTCCCTCCTGCCCCCTCTCTGAGTCATGCCCCTTCACTTATCTTTCTGACATCCAGGCAACCAGGGCAGAGAATGCATGTCAGGTGTGAGGAAAAGCCTCTTGCAAGCTGGGAAATTTCTGCCAGCACCACGCTGTTCTCTCTTAGTCAGCTGCAAAAAAGAAAGTTAAACATCAGTGTAGCCTCTTAGCAGCGCACCGACCAAAACCAGACAATTCTGCCACTCACCGTCTCCCAAGACAGCCCGGGTCCTCGGGGCGGTGCCGCGCGAGGGGAGGCGCGGGGCGGGGCGGGAGCCGACGCGGGGCGGGGCGGGAGCCGGCGCGGGGGGCGGGGCGAGGGGCCGGGCGGGGCGGGGCGAGGGGCCGGGCGGGCGGGGCGAGGGGAGGGAGCCGGCGCGGGGCGGGGGCGAGGGGCCGGGCGGGGCGGGGCGAGGAGGAGCCGGCGGGGCGGGGGCGAGGCCGGGCGGGCGGGGCGAGGGAGCGAGGCGGCGGGCGGGGGCGCGGCGGGGCGAGGAGGGAGCCGGCGAGGGGCGGGAGGCGGCGCGAGGCGGGGCGAGGGGCGGGGCGGGAGCCGGCGCGGGGCCGGAGCCGGGCGCGGGGCGGGAGCCACACGGGCTCACCTGCTCAGCAGTTGCTTCCTCGCACAGAAGTTTGTCCCTCAGCACCTGCCTGTAGCAGTGCTCCGCATGTCAGTGCTCCCCCAGATCCTGTGAGGTGCTCTCACCTCCGTTCCATGAGGAACCCCTGGAAGCCCCCCATAAACTCCTCTCCCCCCGCAGCTCCATACCGAAGAGAGCAGTGAAACCCTCTCCCTAAAAGAGCCCCCAGCAGGACCTGCCCCCTCGTCATGGTCACTGCGAATACCTGGGGCTGCTCACTGTAAGTGCTCACACCTGGGGCTGCCCTGTTCTCTCATCACCCTAATTGCGCGCACCGGAGGAGAAGCCTCGGCCCACCGGGGAGAGGGGCGCGCTTGCCTGGGGAAAAGCCGTGCCCACCCGGGAGTAGGCCACGCTCCCTCGTGTAAAATTCTGCCCACCGAGGGGGCCACGCCCCCAGGAAAAGAGGTTCCGCCCCAGGTAAGGAGGCCACACCCACTGGGGGCCACACCCCAGGGGCAGAGCCTCTTCTGGGGGCGTGGCTTCATCCACTGGGGGCCGGGCCTCCTCCCCTGGGGGTGGGGCCTATGACCCTTGGGGCGGGGCCTCTTTTCCTGGGGCGGGGCCTCCTTCCTTGGTGGTCTGGGGTCGCTGATTAAGGCCTATATATACTATATATAAAAAGAAGAAAAAAATGTCTGGTGCAGCAGTAGAAAATTTCTGGCTCCCGGGGAGTAAATTTTTTTATTTAAATGTTTAAAAGGTTTTTTAATTTTTTAAATTTACTCCCAGGGAGCCTGAAAGTTTCTACTGCTGCTTTTTTAAAGCTAGAAAGGAAAAGAAAGTTAGAAAGAGAAAAAGAGAGCGAGAGAAAGGGAAATAGAGAAAGAGAGAGACAGAGAAAGAAAGAGACAGCAAGAAATAGGGGGCAATACATTGAGAGGGAAGTAGAGTTATAGGGAAACAGAGGGAGAGAGAAAGAAATAGCGTTAGAGAAACAGAGGGGAAGAGAAAGAAATAGAAGGAAACAGAGTTAGAGAAACAGACGGAGAGAAAGAATAGAATTAGAGGAACAGACAGAGAATGAAAGAGAGGGAAATAGAGAGAAATAGGGAAATAGAATGAGAAAGAGAGAGGGAGACAATATAAAGGGAGAGGGAAATAAAGAGTTAGAGAGGAAAAGAAACACAGTCAGAGAGAGAAAGAGTTAGGGTAAGAGAGAGAAAGCAAAAGACTCGGGGGTTAAAGGAAAATAGTAAGATGCAGTCAGAGAAACGGAGAAAAAGACACAGACTTATAGGGAAAGAGGGGTAGAGGGAAATTTTGGGGTTTTTTGGGGGGTTTTTTCGCCATTTTTGGGGATATTTTTGGGATGCTTTTGGCTGGTTTTTTGGGTAGTTTTTTGGGTTGTTTCTAGAGGATTTTTTTTTTTGGTAATTTTTTGGGCTTTTGGTAATTTTTGAGGTTTTTTGGTGGGGAATTTTTTGGGGGTTTTAGGAAATTTATTTGGATTTTTGGGGGATATTTTTGGGGTGTTTTTGGCTGTTTTTTTGAGTTTTTTTCTCATCTTTGGCTTCCAGGTCCAGCTGATTTTTGGGGATTTACTTGGGAGTTTTTGGTAAATTTTTGGGGATATTTTTTGGGGGATATTTTGGTAATTTTTGGGGATTTTGTGGGATGATTTTTTTGCTAATTTTTTTGGGGTAATTTTTGATAATTTCGGGAGATATTTTTGGGGTGGTTTTGGCTGGTTTTTTGGGGTGTTTTTTGGGTTTTTTCTTCCCCTTTGGCCCACAGGTCAAAATCAGGTGATTTTTGGGGAATATTTTTGGTAATTTTGGGGGATTTTGGGAGGGAATGTTTTGGAAATTTTGGGGGGATTTTTTGGGAAATTTTTGAGATTTTTGGGATGTTTTTGCGGGTTTTTACTCACCTTTGGCCGACAGAGTATGGTGATTTTTGCGGATTTTTGGTAAATTTTTGTGTGTTTTTGGGATGTTTTTGGTTTTTTGGGGGGAGGTTTTTTGGTTAGGGTTAGGTAATTTTGTTTGGAATTTTTTTTTTTTTGGTAATTTAATTTTTTTTTGGATAATTTAATGGGGATATTTTTCGGTGCCTTTTGGAGTTTTTGGGGTTTTTTGGGGATTTTTTCGGGGATTTTTGGGGTGTTTTTTGGGGTTTTTTGAGGTTTTTTGGGGATTTTGGGGGGGGTTTTGGGAGATATTTTTGGGGTGTTTTGGGGGTTTTTTGGGATTTTTTGGGGATTTTTTGGGGAGTTTTTTGGGGTTTTTGGGGGATTTTTGGGGGGGTTTTGGGAGATATTTTTGGGGTGTTCTTTTAGAGCTAGTATGCTTAAAGTGCCCTCTTAGTCAGAGATAACAGCCCGTGATGGGGGCCCCTGCAGCTGGCAGGACAATTATCAGCACGCACCGGCGGGAGCAGCGCCCAAATTAAAGGGATGAGGAGAAGAATAAAACCACAAGCCCAAAACCACGCGTGCTCTGAAAAGGCGGAGCCGAGGAGTGGCCGTGCTGAACAGTTCCCAGAACTGTGAGTGCACAGGAAGGTCTCTGAGTGTGTCACGAACGGATGGACTGTAAAACGTGTTTAAAAGGGCGTCAGGACGCCAAGCACCCGGCCGTTTAACCCTTTGCTCTATGCATGTCTCCTGTCGCTTTTTATTAAAACCGTGTAATTCTCCCCAGAACAGCGAACCGTGTTTGTCACACTGAGGCGTCGCCGCCGCTGCCCGGATGGAGCGGGGGTGTGTGTGAACAGAGGGGCAGGGTCAGCGCTGGGTTAAAACCCCAAAACCCCCTAAAAACCCCCAAAACTAAAAAGAAATTTGAAAAATCCCTTCAAAATACCCCTAAAACAACGTTCAAAACCCTCCAAACACCCCAAATCCCCTTTAAAACCGGGGGCGGGGCCACGTGACACCCGCGGCAGTCCCAATCGGCAGGCATGAGCAGTCGATCGCCGAGCAATCGATCGGCAGGCATTAGCAGTCGATCGCCGAGCAATCGATCGGCAGGCATTAGCAGTCGATCGCCGAGCAATCGATCGGCAGGCATTAGCAGTCGATCGCCGAGCAATCGATCGGCAGGCATTAGCAGTCGATCGCCGAGCAATCGATCGGCAGGCACGATCAGTCGATCGCCGAGCAATCGATCGGCAGGCACGGTCAGTCGATCGCCGAGCAATCGATCGGCAGGCATGGGCAGTCGATCGTCGAGCAGTCGATCGGCAGGCATTAGCAGGTTTAAAGGGTTTTTTGGGGGGTTTTTGGTGCAATTTCGGGCTTTTTTTTTTTTTTTTTAAGGAATTTTAAATGGATTTTTTCGGATTTTTACAGGGATTTTAAAGCTTTTTGGAGGAATTTGGGAGCTTTTAAAGGGGTTTTGTGGGTTTTTTCGGGGGTTTAAGGTTGTTTTAGGGTATTTTTTCAGGATTTTTAAAAGGTTTTTTTGATTTTTTTTAAGGTTTCTTTCTGATTTTGAGGAGGTTTTAGGTGGTTTTTTCAGGGTTTTGGGGAGTTGCTTAGGGGGATTTTTGGGGGATTTTTGGGCTTTTGGGTGTGTTGGGGGTTTTTGGGACGTTTTAGTTTTTGGGGAGGTTTGGGGTTTTTGCGGGTGGTTTTGGGTTTGTGTGATTTCTTTGGTTTTTCTTTTTTTGTTTTGGCGGGTTTTTTTCCACTTTCCCCCCTCCCCCCCCAGAATTTCCCTCCCCAGGTCTGTTTATTTTCAAGCGTCGCCACAAGGAGATGCCGGAGAGGGCTCCAGTGCAGCTTCTGACACACAGCAGAAGCGGCTCTGTCGCTGCTTTGCCCCTTTATTGCCACCACGGGGAGCTCCCTGAGGGTCCCCGGGCTTCCCAGGAGGGTGGGGTGCGATGCTGGGGTCCCGGGGAATCCTCTGGGAGTTGGAGGATTCTGGGAGGGGGCCTGGAGTGTTTGGGAGCGTCCCAAGGGTCACATGGGAGGGGTCCCAGCGGGTCTGGGGTGGGGTCCCAGGGACATCCCGGGTGTCCTGGAGGCCACTGGGCGTTCCCAGGAGTCCTTGGGCTCCTGGGGAGCATTCAGGGGTCCCAGGGGTCAGGGAGGATTCCCAGCGAATGCTTTGGGGGAAAAGGGGGCGTCCTCAGGGATTGGTGGGGAGGAGCGGCCCCTCCCCCAGTGCTGCCCCGGCTCAGGGTCCGGCTGCGGCCGCGCTTCCCCCTCCCCCACGGGTGACAGAGCCGGTGCGGAGCGGGACAGGCACGCCATGGCGGAGGCGGCCACTGCGGGACACGGCCACTGGCCTCACACCGCCCCCCTGCCCCTCCACACCACCCCCTTTCCCAGTCAGCCCCACCCCTTTGTGTAAAACCACGCCGTTTCACCCAAACCACGGCCGTGCCCTGTTAAACCACACCCCTTGTGTAAAACCACGCCTGTTTCACCCAAACCTCACCCACGCCCCTGTTAAACCACACCCTTTGTGTAAACCACGCCTGTTTCACCCAAACCTCGACCACACCCCTCTGAAACCACACCCCTTTGTGTAAACCATGCTCGTTTCACCCAAACCTCGACCACACCCTCTGAAACCACACCCCTTTGTGTAAAGCACGCCTGTTTCACCCAAACCTCACCCACGCCCTGTTAAACCACACCCTTTTGTGTAAACCATGCTCGTTTCACCCAAACCTCGACCACACCCTCTGAAACCACACCCCTTGTGTAAAGCACGCCTGTTTCACCCAAACCTCAGCCACGCCCTGTTAAACCACACCCCTTTGTGTAAACCACGCCTGCTTCACCCAAACCTCGATCACACCCCTTTGTCCGCTTCACCCAAACCACCATACCCTGTTAAGCCACGTCCCTTAACCCAAAGCCACACCCTGTCCTGAATGCCACGCCCCCTCCCCAGTCCATGCCCTCCATCCAAAGGCTTCCCGTATTTTTGCATGTTAATGAGCCCCCGTGCCTGTTAATGAGCCCCCGTGCGTGTTAATGAGCCCCCCCGTGCATGTTAATGAGCCCCCGTGCCCGTTAATGACCCCCCGTGCCCGTTAATGAGCCCCGTGCGTGTTAATGACCCCCCGTGCCCGTTAATGACCCCCCGTGCCCGTTAATGAGCCCCCCGTGCATGTTAATGAGCCCCCGTGCCCGTTAATGACCCCCCCGTGCCCGTTAATGAGCCCCCGTGCGTGTTAATGAGCCCCCGTGCCCGCTAATGAGCCCCCGCGTCCGCTAATGACTCCCCGCGCCCGCACTGACCCCCGTGCCCGTTAACGAGCCCCGCCGCTGTGACTCACTGTAGCCCGTGCCCTGCAGGAAGTACTTGACGGCCTCGGTCAGCCGGCCGGGCTGGGGGAGGGGCACGGTCAGCACTGACCACTGAGTGACTCCTCCCGCCCCCCCACGCGACTGGCCCCGCCGTGACCTCTGGCCCCTACCTGGGCGATCTGCGGCTGCCCGCCACCGTCGGCCATCTGCAAGAGAGCCCAGTGAGTGACCATCGAGCGGTCACTGGCGCTTCACTCGGCGGTCACTCGGGCGGTCACTGCCGCCATCGGGGAGCCAAGGGTCACCTTCAGGAAGGACGCCTGCGCTGGTCCAGCTTGGCGTTGCACTCCACCTTGGGGGAGGGGCCCGGGGTCAGGGTGGGGTCAGGTGACCACACCTTGAGTGACCACGAGCCCCCACACCACTCCCCTCCCCCACTCACCACGGCGTCCTCGTGCGGGAGTTGTCACCGACCACCAGCAGGACTGGACAGCTGGGAGAGGGCCGAGGGGTCACTCAGGGTCAGTGGTCAGCGAGGGGTCACTCAGGCAACACGGGAGCACTCAGGGGTCAGTGGTCACTCGGGGGTCGGCGGTCACCAGGGGTCACTCGGAGGTCAGTGGTATCTCAGGGGTCACTCGTGGGTCAGTGGTCACTCATGGGTTACTCGGAGGTCAGTGGTCACCAGTGGTCACTTGGGGGTCACTCGGCGGTCACTCAGTGGTCACTGGGGGGTCACTCGGGGGTCATTCATGGGTCACTCAGTGGTCACTCGGGGTCACTCAGGGGTCACTGGGGTCAGTGGTCACTCAGGGGTCACTCAGTGGTCACTTGGGGGTCACTCAGGGGTCACTCGGGGCTCACTCGGGGCTCACTCAAGGGTCACTCGGGGTCACTCGGGGGTCACTCAGGGGTCACTCAGGGGTCACTCTGGGGTCAGTCGTGGGTCACTCGGGGGTCACTCGGGGGTCACTCTCCACAGGCTCCCAGCCCTGCTCCGCTCCAGGCCCAGGTCGGTGCGGCTGAGGAGGAATGTGGGCGGGCAACACTGACCATGGCCACACCCCTTTGTGACCCCACGCCTTCCCAGGACACAAACCCACCCCTCCCTCCACCTTTGGCCACACCCCTTTCACCCTCAGGCCACGCCCCATGGCTGTAACTCCACCCCTAAAGCCACACCCTCCCACAGCCACGCCTACCCCCCCCAAAAATGTCAGTGGGGAGGAAACCCCCCCACCCCTGGTCTGGGGAATTTTGGGGTTCCCAGGCCACGCCCCCCAGGGCCACGCCTCACCTGGTGTACATGGCCCAGAACAGGGCGGGCTTGGGCGTGGCCGCCAGGTGCTCCCGGAGCCTCCGGACGGGGGGAGGGGCAGCTGAGAGCTCGTCCTGGGGAGCGGCCGGCAACGTCCACCCCGAGTGACCACAGTGACCACAGTGACCACAGTGACCACAGTGACCTCCCAGTGACCTCCCAGTGACCGCTCAGTGACCACAGTGACCACAGTGACCGCCCAGTGACCACCTAGTGACCACAGTGACCACAGTGACCGCCGAGTGACCACAGTGACCTCCCGGTGACCACCCAGTGACCACAGTGACCACAGTGACCACCCAGTGACCACAGTGACCTCCCAGTGACCTCCCAGTGACCGCTCAGTGACCACAGTGACCACAGTGACCTCTCAGTGACCACCAGTTCCCCCAGTCTCCCCAGTTAACCCAGTCCCCCATTCCCCCAGTTCTCTTCCCAGTTTCCCCCAGTCCTCCCAGTTCACCCCCCAGTTCTCCCCCCATTCCCCCCCCATTCCCCCCCAGTCCCCCCCAATTTCCCCCCAGTTCTCCCCCCCAGTCCCCCCCAGTTTCCCCCTCAGTCCCCCCCATTCCCCCAGTCCCCCAATTTCCCCCAGTTCTCCCCCCAGTCCCCCCAGTGCCCCCATTCCCCCCAGTCCCCTCATTCCCCCCATTCCCCCCAGTCCCCCCAGTTTCCCCACCTGGGTGAACAGGTGGCTCAGGATCATCTCGTTCGTCGACATCCTGAGCATTGAGAGCTGTGGGGGAGGGGCAGCTCTGTGAGACCCCCCCAGTTCCCAAAACCCCAAAACCCCCAGGACCCTCCCCAGACCCATTATGAGACCCCCAGGGCTCCACCAAATCCATCCAAAATTCACTCTCCGAGTCCCCCACGTCCTCCCCAAATTTCCCCTCACCCCCAAAATCCAGCCCCAAATCCCCAAATTCCCAATCCCCCAAATTCTCAAACCCCCAACCCCCAAAACCCCAAATCCCCAAATCCCCCAATCCCCAAATTTCTAAATGTGCCCCTATTCTGCCCCACGGTGGGCGATGCCCACCCAAGCCACGCCCCCGAACCACGCCCACCCCCAGCCCCGCCCCCAGCCCCGCTCACCGTTGCTGGCGGCCCAGTCCATCCAGCCCTTAGCTTTGGGGTCCAGGTTGATCAGCACCAAACCTTCCACGGCCTCGGGGTGCAGCAGCTGCGGGGACCCGGGGTGACCCCAAAAACACCCCAAAGGGATCCCAAATAAACCCCAAAGGGACCCCAAATAAACCCGAAATAAATGCCAAAGGGACCAAAAAAACACCCCCAAATAAACCCCAAATACACCCTCAAATAAACCCCAATGGGACCCCCGGCCATTGCTGCACACCCAGAGGCACAGAAAGACACTTCTGCACGCCCACCCACGGGTGGGCCGGTCGTTGCGGCACACACAGGGGCAACCCCAGACTGTTATGAACGCCCACCCACGGGTGGCCCGGCCATTGCGGCACACCCAGGGGCAACCACAGACTCTTCTGCACGCCCTTCCACGGGTGGGCCGGCAATTGCTGCACAACCAGAGGCACCTGCAGACACTTCTGCACGCCCACCCACGGGTGGGCCGGCCATTGCTACACACCCAGAGGCACCTGCAGACACTTCTGCACGCCCACCCACGGGTGGGCCGGCCATTGCTGCACAACCAGAGGCACCTGCAGACACTTCTGCACGCCCACCCACGGGTGGGCCGGCCGTTTTAGCACACCCAGGGGCAAACCCAGACACTTCTGCACGCCCACCCACGGGTGGGCCGGCCATTGCTGCACAACCAGAGGCACCTGCAGACACTTCTGCACGCCCACCCACGGGTGGGCCGGCCGTTTTAGCACACCCAGGGGCAAACCCAGACACTTCTGCACGCCCACCCACGGGTGGGCCGGCCATTGCTGCACAACCAGAGGCACCTGCAGACACTTCTGCACGCCCACCCACGGGTGGGCCGGCCGTTTTAGCACACCCAGGGGCAAACGAAGGCCTTCTGCACGCCCCACCCACGGGTGGGCCAGCCATTGCTGCACATCCAGAGGCACATGCAGACACGTCTGTACGCCCCACTCCACGGCTGGGCTGGCCACGGCTGCACACCCTGAGGCAAACCCAGACACTTCTGCACGCCCACGCACGGGTGGGCCGGCCATTGTGGCAGACCCAGAGGCAACCCCAAACACTTCTGCACGCCCACCCACGAGTGGGCCGGCTATTGCGGCACATCCGGAGGCAAACCCAGGCCCTTCTGCACGCCCACCCACGGGTGGGCCGGCCGTGGCGGCACACCCAGAGGAAACCGCAAACCCTTCTGCACGCCCACCCACGGGTGGGCCGGCCGTGGCGGAACATCCAGTGGCACACGCAAACAGTTCTGCACGCCCACTCCACGGGTGGGCCGGCCGTGGCGGCACACCCAGAGGCAAACGCAGGCACTTCTGCACGCCCAACCACGGGTGGGCCGGCCGTGGCGGCACACCCAGAGGCAACTGCCGGCTCTTCTGCACGCTTCACCCAAGGGTGGCTTGCCGCGGCGGCACACCCAGAGGCAACTCCAGGACATTCTGCACGCCCACCCACGGGTGGCCGGCCGGGCGGCACACCCAGTGGCACACGCAAACAGTTCTGCACGCCCACCCACGGGTGGAATGGCCGCGGCCGGCACACCCAGTGGATCACGCAAAGAGTTCTGCACGCCCACCCACGGGTGGGCCGGGCCGTGGCAGCACACCCAGTGGATCACGCCAACAGTTCTGCACGCCCATTCACGGGTGGGCCGGCCGTGGCGGCACACCCAGAGGCAAACGCAGGCTCTTCTGCACGCCTCACCCATCGGGTGGGCCGGCCGTGGTGGCACACTCGAGAGGCAACCGCCGGCTCTTCTGCACGCCCCACCCACGGGTGGGCCGGCCGTGGGCGGCACAACGAGAGGCACACGCAAACAGTAATGCACGCCACCCACGGGTGGGCCGGCCGTGGGCGGCACATCCAGTGGCAAACCCCAGGCTCTTCTGCACGCCCCACAAACGGGTGGGCCGCCGTGGTGGCACACCGAGAGGCACACGCGAACAATTCTGCACGCCTCACCCACGGGTGGGCCGGCCGTGGCGGCACACCCAGAGGCAAACCGCAGGCCCATCTGCACGCTTCACCCACGGGTGGGCCGGCCGTGGCGGCACACACCCAGTGGCACACGCAGAATTCTGCACGCCACCCACGGGTGGGCCGGCCGTGGCGGCACACCCAGAGGCAACCGCAGGCCCATCTGCACGCCTTCACCCACGGGTGGGCCGGCCGTGGCGGCACACCCAGAGGAACACGCAAACAGTTCTGCACGCCTACTCCACGGGTGGCCGGGCCGTGGCGGCACACCCAGAAGCAACTGCCGGCCCTTCTGCACGCCCTCTCACCCACGGGTGGAAGTCCGGCCGTATGCACACCCAGAAGCAACTGCCGGCCCTTCTGCACGCCCCACCCACGGGTGGGGCCGGCCGTGGCGGCACACCCAGAGGCAACCGCAAATATTTCTGCACGCCTACTCCACGGGTAGGCCGGCCGTGGCGCACACCCAGAGGCAACCGCGAACCATTCTTGCACGCCCACCCACGGGTGTGGGCCGGCCGCTGCGGGCACACCCATTGGCACACGCAAACAGTTCTGCACGCCCCACCCACGGGTAGGCCGGCCATGGCGGCACACCCAGTGGATCACGCAAACAGTTCTGCACGCCCACCCACGGTGGGCCGGCCGTGGCGGCACACCCAGTGGCACACGCAAACAGTTCTGCACGCCAACCAACAGGGTGGGCCGGGCCGTGGCGGCACACCCAGTGGATCACGCATACAGTTCTGCACGCCCACCCACGGGTGGGCCGGCCGTGGCGGCACATCCAGTGGCACACGCAAACAGTTCTGCACGCCCACCCACGGGTGGGCCGGCCGTGGGCGGCACACCCAGTGGCACACGCGAACAGTTCTGCACGCCCCACTCCACGGGTGGGCCGGCCGTGGCAGCACACCCAGAGGCAACCCCAGGCCTTTCTGCACGCCCCACCCACGAATGGGCCGGCCGTGGCGGCACACCCAGTGGCACACGCAAACAGTTCTGCACGCCCACTCCACGGGTGGGCCGGCCGTGGCGGCACACCCAGAGGCACACGCAAACAGTTCTGCACGCCCACCCACGGGTGGGCTCGGCCGTGGCGGCACACCCAGAGGCACACGCAGGCCCTTCTGCACGCCCACCCACGGGTGGGCCGGCCGTGGCGGCACACCCAGAGGCAACCGCAAACCCTTCTGCACGCCCACCCACGGGTGGGCCGGCCGTGGGCGGCACACCCAGTGGCACACGCAAACAGTTCTGCACGCCCACTCCATGGGTGGGCTCGGCCGTGGCGGCACACCCAGTGGCACACGCAAACAGTTCTGCACGCCCACCCACGGGTGGGCCGGCCGTGGCGGCACACCCAGAGGCACACGCAAACAGTTCTTGCACGCCCACCCACGGGTGGGCCGGCCGTGGCGGCACACCCAGAGGCAACACGCAGACAGTTCTGCACGCCCACCCACGGGTGGGCCGGCCGTGGCGGCACACCCAGAGGCAACCGCCGGCCCTTCTGCACGCCCACCCACGGGTAAGCCGGCCGTGGCGGCACACCCAGAGGCAAACTCCAGGACATTCTGCACGCCCACCCACGGGTGGGCCGGCCGTGGCGGCACACCCAGAGGCACACGCAGAACCTTCTGCACGCCTACCCACGGGTGGGCCGGCCGTGGCGGCACACCCAGAGGCACACGCAAACAGTTCTGCACGCCCCACCCACGGGTGGGCCGGCCGTGGCGGCACACCCAGAGGCACACGCAAAAGTTCTGCACGCCCACTCCACGGGTGGGCCGGCCGTGGCGGCACACCCAGAGGCAAACGAAGGCCCTTCTGCACGCCTACCCACGGGTGGGCCGGCCGTGGCGGCACACCCAGAGGCAACCGAGAACCCTTCTGCACGCCCCACCCACGGGTGGGCCGGCCGTGGCGGCACACCCAGAGGCACACGCAGTCAGTTCTGCACGCCTACCCACGGGTGGGCCGGCCGTGGCGGCACACCCAGAGGCAACGCGAAGCCCTTCTGCACGCCTCACCCACGGGTGGGCCGGCCGTGGCGGCACACCCAGAGGCAACCGCAAACTCCTTCTGCACGCCCACCCACGGGTGGGCCGGCCGTGGCGGCACACCCAGAGGCAACCGCAAACAGTTCTGCACGCCTACCCACGGGTGGGCCGGCCGTGGCGGCACACCCAGAGGCAACACGCAGGCTAGTTCTGCACGCCACCCACGGGTGGGCCGGCCGTGGCGGCACACCCAGAGGCACACGCAGGCACTTCTGCACGCCCACCCACGGGTGGGCCGGCCGTGGCGGCACACCCAGAGGCAACCGCAAACAGCTTCTGCACGCCTACACCCACGGGTGGGCCGGGCCGTGGCGGCACACCCAGTGGCACGCGCCAGATTCTGCACGCCCACTCCACGGGTGGGCCGGCCGTAGCGGCACATCCAGTGGCACACGCAAACAGTTCTGCACGCCCACCCACGGGTGGGCCGGCCGTGGCGGCACACCCAGAGGCAACCGCAACCTTTCTGCACGCCCACCCACGGGTGGGCCGGCCGTGGCGGCACACCCAGTGGCACACGCAGAACAGTTCTGCACGCTCACCCACGGGTGGGGCCGGCCGTGGCGGCACACCCAGAGGCAACGCAGGCACTTCTGCACGCCCACCCACGGGTGGGCCGGCCGTGGCGGCACACCCAGAGGCACACGCAAACAGTTCTGCACGCCCACTCCACGGTGGGCCGGCCGTGGCGGCACACCCAGAGGCAACTGCAGGCCCTTCTGCACGCCCACCCATCGGGTGGGCCGGCCGTGGCGGCACACCCAGAGGCAACCGCAGGCCCTTCTGCACGCCACCCACGGGTGGGCCGGCCGTGGCGGCACACCCAGAGGCAAACGCAAACCCTTCTGCACGCCCACTCCACGGGTGGGCCGGCCGTGGGCGGCACAACCCAGAGGCACACGCAAACAGTTCTGCACGCCCCACCCACGGGTGGGCCGGCCGTGGCGGCACACCCAGAGGCAAACGCAAACCCTTCTGCACGCCCACCCACGGGTGGGCCGGCCGTGGCGGCACACCCAGAGGCACACGCAAACAGTTCTGCACGCCCACCCACGGGTGGGCCGGCCGTGGCGGCACACCCAGTGGCACACGCAAACAGTTCTGCACGCCCACCCACGGGTGGGCCGGCCGTGGCAGCACACCCAGAGGCACACGCAAACAGTTCTGCACGCCCACCCACGGCATGGGCCGGCCGTGGCGGCACACCCAGTGGCACACGCAAACAGTTCTGCACGCCCACCCACGGGTGGGCCGGCCGTGGCGGCACACCCAGAGGCAAACGCAAACCCTTCTGCACGCCCACCCACGGGTGGGCCGGCCGTGGCGGCACACCCAGAGGCAAACCCAGGCTCTTCTGCACGCCCACCCACGGGTGGGCCGGCCGTGGCGGCACACCCAGAGGCAACCGCAGGCCCTTCTGCACACCCACCCACGAATGGGCCGGCCGTAGCGGCACACCCAGAGGCACAACCAAACAGTTCTGCACTCCCACTCCACGGGTGGGCCGGCCGTGGGCGGCACACCCAGAGGCAACCGTAGGCCCTTCTGCACGCCCACCCACGGGTGGGCCGGCCGTGGCGGCACACCCAGAGGCACACGCAAACAGTTCTGCACGCCCACTCACGGGTGGGCCGGCCGTGGCGGCACACCCAGAGGCAACACGCAAACCGTTCTGCACGCCCCACCCACGGGTGGGCCGGCCGTGGCGGCACACCCAGTGGCACACGCAAACAGTTCTGCACGCCCACCCACGGGTGGGCCGGCCGTGGCGGCACACCCAGAGGCAACCGCAGGCTCTTCTGCACGCCCACCCACGGGTGGGCCGGCCGTGGCGGCACACCCAGTGCCACACGAACAGTTCTGCACGCCCACCCACGGGTGGGCCGGCCGTGGCGGCACACCCAGTGGCACACGCAAACAGTTCTGCACGCCCACCCACGGGTGGGCCGGCCGTGGCGGCACACCCAGAGGCAACCCCAGGCGCTTCTGCACGCTCACCCACGGGTGGGCCGGCCGTGGCGGCACACCCAGAGGCAAATGCAGGCCCTTCTGCACGCCTACTCCACGGGTGTGGGCCGGCCGTGGCGGCACACCCAGAGGCACACGCAGGCCCTTCTGCACGCCCACCCACGGGTGGGCCGGCCGTGGCGGCACACCCAGAGGCAACACGCAGGCTCTTCTGCACGCCCACCCACGGGTGGGCCGGCCGTGGCGGCACACCCAGAGGCACACCGCAGGCACTTCTGCACGCCCACCCACGGGTGGGCCGGCCGTGGCGGCACACCCAGAGGCAACACGCAGGGCCCTTCTGCACGCCTCACCCACGGGTGGGCCGGCCGTGGCGGCACACCCAGTGGCACACGCAAACAGTTCTGCACGCCCACCCACGGGTGGGCCGGCCGTGGCGGCACACCCAGTGGCACACGCAAGCAGTTCTGCACGCCCCACCCACGTGGGTGGGCCGGCCGTGGCGGCACACCCAGAGGCAACACGCAGGCAGTTCTGCACGCCCACCCACGGGTGGGCCGGCCGTGGCGGCACACCCAGAGGCACACGCAACAGTTCTGCACGCCCACCCACGGGTGGGCCGGCCGTGGCGGCACACCCAGAGGCACACGCAAACAGTTCTGCACGCCCACCCACGGGTGGGCCGGCCGTGGCGGCACACCCAGAGGCAAACTCTAAGCCTTCTGCACGCCCACCCACGGGTGGGCCGGCCGTGCGGCACACCCAGTGGCACACGCGAAGCAGTTCTGCACGCCTACTCCACGGGTGGGCCGGCCGTGGCGGCACACCCAGAGGCACACGCAGACACTTCTGCACGCCCCACTCCACGGGTGGGCCGGCCGTGGCGGCACACCCAGAGGCACACGCAAACAGTTCTGCACGCCCCACTCCACGGGTGGACCGGCCGTGGCGGCACACCCAGAGGCAACCGCAGGCCCTTCTGCACGCCCCACTCCACGGGTGGGCCGGCCGTGGCGGCACACCCAGAGGCAACGCAGGCCCTTTCTGCACGCCCACCCACGGGTGGGCCGGCCGTGGCGGCACACCCAGAGGCAACTGCAGGCTCTTCTGCACGCCCCACTCCACGGGTGGGCCGGCCGTGGCTGCACACCCAGAGGCACACGCGAAACAGTTCTGCACGCCCACCCACGGGGTGGGCCGGCCGTGGCGGCACACCCAGTGGCACACCAAACAGTTCTTTCTGCACGCCCACCCACGGGTGGGCCGGCCGCGGGCGGCACACCCAGAGGCACACCGCATAGCCGCTTCTGCACGCCACCCACGGGTGGGCCGGCCGTGGCGGCACACCGAGAGGCAACCCTAGGCCCGTTCTGCACGCCCACCCACGGGTGGGCCGGCCGTGGCGGCACACCCAGTGGCACACGCAAACAGTTCTGCACGCCCACCCACGGATGGGCCTGCCGTGGCCGCACACCCAGTGGCAACACGCAAACCCTTCTGCACGCCCACCCACGGGTGGGCCGGCCGTGGCGGCACACCCAGAGGCACACGCAAACAGTTCTGCAGACGCCCACTCCACGGGTGGGCCGGCCGTGGCGGCACACCCAGAGGCACACCGCAAACAGTTCTGCACGCCCCACCCACGGGTGGGCCGGCCGTGGCGGCACACCCAGAGGCAAACGCAAACCCTTCTGCACGCTCCACCCACGGGTGGGCCGGCCGTGGCGGCACACCCAGAGGCAACCGCAGGCACTTCTGCACGCCCACCTCACGGGTGGGCCGGCCGTGGCGGCACACCCAGAGGCAAACCAAGCAGTTCTGCACGCCCACCCACGGGTGGGCCGGCCGTGGCGGCACACCCAGAGGCAACCGCAGGCACGTTCTGCACGCCCACCCACGGGTGGGCCGGCCGTGGCGGCACATCCAGTGGCACACGCAAACAGTCTCTGCACGCCCACCCACGGGTGGGCTCGGCCGTGGCGGCACACTCCAGAGGCAACCGCAGGCCCTTCTGCACGCCCACCCACGGGTGGGCCGGCCGTAGCGGCACACCCAGTGCCACACGAAAACAGTTCTGCACGCCCACCCACGAGTGGGCCGGCCGTGGCGGCACACCCAGTGGCACACGCAACCAGCTTCTGCACGCCTACTCCACGGGTGGGGCGGCCGTGGCAGCACACCCAGAGGCAAATCGAAGCCCTTCTGCACGCCCACTCCACGAATGGGCCGGCCGTGGCGGCACACCCAGAGGCACACGCATGGCCCTTCTGCACGCCCACCACGGGTCAGCCGGCCGTGGCGGCACACCCAGAGGCAAACGCAGGCCCTTCTGCACGCCCACTCCACGGGTGGGCCGGCCGTGGCGGCACACCCAGAGGCACACTGCAGGCCCTTCTGCACGCCCACCCACGGGTGGGCCGGCCGTGGTGGCACACCCAGAGGCAACTGTAGGTTCTTCTGCACGCCCACCCACGAGTGGGCCGGCCGTGGCGGCACAGCCAGTGGCACACGCAAACAGTTCTGCACGCCCACTCCACGGGTGGGCCGGCCGTGGCGGCACACCCAGAGGCACACGCAGAGCCCTTCTGCACGCCCCACCCCACGGGTGTACCGGCCGTGGCGGCACAACCCAGAGGCACACGCAAACAGTTCTGCACGCCTACCCGCTGGTGGGCCGGGCCGTGGTGGCACACCCAGAGGCAACCGCAAACCCTTCTGCACGCCCACCCACGGGTGGGCCGGCCGTGGCGGCACACCCAGAGGCAACCGCAGGCCCTTCTGCACGCCCACCCATCGGTGGGCCGGCAGAGGCGGCACACCCAGAGGCAACCCTAGGCCCTTCTGCACGCCCACCCACGGGTGGGCCGGCCGTGGCGGCACACCCAGTGGCACACGCAAAGAATTCTGCACGCCCACCCACGGGTGGGCCGGCCGTGGCGGCACACCCAGTGGCGACGCAAACAGTTCTGCACGCCCACCCACTGGTGGGCCGGCCGTGGCAGCACACCCAGTGGCACACGCAAGCAGTTCTGCACGCCCACCCACGGGTGGGCCGGCCGTGGCGGCACACCCAGAGGCAAACGCAGGCACTTTCTGCACGCCCCACCCACGGGTGGGCCGGCCATGGCGGCACACCCCAGAGGCAACCGCAAACAGTTCTGCACGCCCACCCACGGGTGGGCCGGCCGTGGCGGAACACCCAGAGGCAACCGCAGGCCCTTCTGCACGCCCCACTCCACGGGTGGGCCGGACGTGGCGGCACACCCAGAGCCAAACGCTGACCCTTCTGCACGCCCCACCCACGGGTGGGCCGGCCGTGGCGGCACACCCAGAGGCAGCCCTAGGCCCTTCTGCACGCCCACCCACGGGTGGGCCGGCCGTGGCGGCACACCCAGTGGCACCACGCAGACTCTTCTGCACGCCCACCCACGGGTGGGCCGGCCGTGGCGGCACACCCAGAGGCACACGCAGGCCCTTCTGCACGCCCACCCACGGGTGGGCCGGCCGTGGCGGCACACCCAGTGGCACACGCAAACAGTTCTGCACGCCCACCCACGGGTGGGCCGGCCGTGGCGGCACATCCAGTGGCACACGCGAACAAGTTCTGCACGCCCACCCACGGGTGGGCCGGCCGTGGCAGCACACTCATTGGCACACGCAAACAGTTCTGCACGCCCACTCCACGGCTGGGCCGGCCGTGGCGGCACACCCAGTGGCACACGCAAACAGTTCTGCACGCCCACCCACGGGTGGGCCGGCCGTGGCAGCACACCCAGAGGCAAACGCAGGCACTTCTGCACGCCCACCCACGCATCGGGCGGCCGTGGCGGCACACCCAGAGGCACACGTATGGCCCTTCTGCACGCCCACCCACGGGTCGGGCCGGCCGTGGGCGGCACATCCAGAGGCACACGCAAACAGTTCTGCACGCCCACTCCACGGGTGGGCCGGCCGGGCGTGCACACCCAGAGGCAATCGCAGGCCCTTCTGCACGCACACCCACGGGTGGGCCGGCCGTGGCGGCACACCCACAGGCAATTGCAACCCTTTCTGCACGCCCACCCACGGGTGGGCCGGCCGTGGCGGCACACCCAGTGGCACACGCAAACAGTTCTGCACGCCCCACCACGGGTGAACCGGCCGTGGAGGCACACCCAGAGGCAACCGCAGGCCCTTCTGCACACCCCACCCACGGGTGGGCCGGCCGTGGCGGCACACCCAGAGGCAAACGCAGGCCCTTCTGCACGGCCACCCACGGGTGGGCCGGCCGTAGCGGCACAACCAGGGGCAACTGCAGGCCCTTCTGCACGCCCACTCCACGGGTGGGCCGGCCGTGGCGGCACACCCAGAGGCACACGCAAACAGTTCTGCACGCCCCACCCACGGGTGGGCCGGCCGTGGCGGCACACCTAGTGGCGCACGCAAACAGTTCTGCACGCCCACCCACAGGTGGGTCGGCTGTGGCGGCACACCCAGTGGATCACGATACAGTTCTGCACGCCCACCCACGGGTGGGCCGGCCGTGGGCGTGCACATCCAGTGGCACACGCAAACAGTTCTGCACGCCCACCCACGGGTGGGCCGGCCGTGGCGGCACACCCAGTGGCACACGCAAACAGTTCTGCACGCCCCACCCACAGGTGGGCCGGTCGTGGCGGCACACCCATTGGCACACGCAAACAGTTCTGCACGCCCACTAACGCGGTGGGCCGGCCGTGGCAGCACACCCAGAGGCAACCCTAGAAGGCCTTTCTGCACGCCCCACCCACGGTCGGGCCGGCCGTGGCGGCACACCCAGAGGCACACGCATACAGCTTCTGCACGCCCACCCATCGGGTGGGCCGGCCGTGGCGGCACATCCAGTGGCACACGCAACAGTTCTGCACGCCCACCCACGGGTGGACCGGCCGTGGCGGCACACCTAGTGGCACACGCAAACAGTTCTGCACGCCCACCCACAGGTGGGCCGGTCGTGGCGGCACACCCATTGGCACACTCAAACAGTTCTGCACGCCCACCCACGGGTGGGCCGGCCGTGGCAGCACACCCAGAGGCAACCCCAGGTTTTCTGCACGCCCCACCCACGAATGGGCCGGCCGTGGCGGCGCACCCAGAGGCACACGCAAACAGTTCTGCACGCTTCACCCACGGGTGGGCCGGCCGTGGCGGCACACCCAGTGGCACACGCAAACAGTTCTGCACGCCCACCCACGGGTGGGCCGGCCGTGGCGGCACACCCAGTGGCACACGCGAACAGTTCTGCACGCCCACCCACGGGTGGACCGGCCGTGGCAGCACACCCAGAGGCAACCCCAGGCCTTTCTGCACGCCCCACCCACGAATGGGCCGGCCGTGGCGGCACACCCAGTGGCACACGCAAAACAGTTATGCACGCCCACCCACGGGTAGGGCCGGCCGTGGCGGCACACCCAGAGGCACACGCAGGCCCTTCTGCACGCCCACCCACGGGTGGGTCGGCCGTGGCGGCACACCCAGAGGCAACCGCAAACCCTTCTGCACGCCCACCCACGGGTGCGCCGGCCGTGGCGGCACACCCAGTGGCAACCGCAAACCCTTCTGCACGCCCCACCCATGTGTGGGCCTGCCGTGGCGGCACACCCAGCGGCACACGCAAACAGTTCTGCACGCCCCACCCATCGGGTGGGCCGGCCGTGGCGGCACAGCCAGTGGATCACGCATACAGATCTGCACGCCCACCCACGGGTGGTCCGGCCGTGGCAGCACACCCAGAGGCAACCCCAGGCCTTTCTGCACGCCCCACCCACGGGAATGGGTCGGCCGTGGGCGGCACACCCAGTGGCACACGCAAACAGTTCTGCACGCCCACTCACGGGTGGGCCGGCCGTGGCGGCACACCCAGAGGCACACGCAAACAGTTCTGCACGCCCACCAACGGGTGGGCCGGCCGTGGCGGCACACCAAGAGGCAACAGCAGGCCCTTCTGCACGCCCACCCACGGGTGGGCCAGCCGTGGCAGCACACCCAGATGCAACCGCAAAGCCTTCTGCACGCCCACCCACGGGTGGGCCGGCCGTGGCGGCACACACATTGGCACACGCAAACAGTTCTGCACGCCCACCCACGGGTGGGCCGGCCGTGGCAGCACACCCAGAGGCAACCCCAGGCCTTTCTGCACGCCCACCCACGAATGGGCCGGCCGTGGCGGCACACCCAGTGGCACACGCAAACAGTTCTGCACGCCCACCCATGGGTGGGCCTGCCGTGGCGGACCACCCAGAGGCAAACGCAGGCCCTTCTGCACGCCCACCCACGGGTGGGCCGGCCGTAGCGGCACACCCAGAGGCACACGCAAACAGTTCTGCACGCCCACCCATGGGTGGCCGGCCGTGGCGGCACACCCAGAGGCAACTGCCGGCCCTTCTGCACGCCCACCCATGGGTGGCCGGCCGTGGTGGCACACCCAGAGGCAACTGCCGGCCCTTCTGCACGCCCACCCACGGGTAAGCCGGCCGTGGCGGCACACACGGAGGCAACTGCCGGCCCTTCTGCACGCCCACCCACGGGTGGGCCGGCCGTGGCGGCACACCCAGAGGCACACGCAGGACCTTCTGCACGCCTACCCACGGGTGGGACGGCCGTGGCGGCACACCCAGAGGCACACGCAAACAGTTCTGCCCGCCCACTTACCGGTGGGCCGGCCGTGGCGGCACACCCATTGGCACAGGCAAACAGTTCTGCACGCACACCCACGAGTGAACCGGCCGTGGCGGCACACCCAGAGGCAACCGCAGGCCCTTCTGCACGCCCACCCACGGGTGGGCCGGCCGTGGCGGCACACCCAGAGGCAAACGCAGACAGTTCTGCACGCCCACCCACGGGTGGGCCGGTTGTGGCGGCACACTGAGAGGCAAACCCAGGCACTTCTGCACGCCCACCCACGGGTGGGCCGGCCGTAGCGGCACACCCAGAGGCACACGCAAACAGTTCTGCACGCCCACCCACGGGTGCGCCGGCCGTGGCGGCACACACAGATGCACACGCAAACAGTTCGGCACGCCCACCCACGGGTGGGCCGGCCGTGGCAGCACACCCAGAGGCAAACCCAGGCCTTTCTGCACGCCCACCCACGAATGGGCCGGCCGTGGCGGCACACCCAGAGGCACACGCAGGCCCTTCTGCACGCCCACCCAGGGGTGGGCCGGCCGTGGCGGCACACCCAGAGGCAACCGCAAACCCGTCTGCACGCCCACCCACGGGTGCGCCGGCCTTGGCGGCACACCCAGTGGCACACGCAAACAGTTCTGCACGCCCACCCACGGGTGGGCCGGCCGTGGCGGCACACCCATTGGCACACGCAAACAGTTCTGCAAGCCCACCCACGGGTGGGCCGGCCGTGGCAGCACACCCAGAGGGAACCCCAGGCCTTTCTGCACGCCCACCCACGAATGGGCCGGCCGTGGCGGCACACCCAGAGGCACACGCAAACAGTTCTGCACGCCCACCCATGGGTGGGCCTGCCGTGGCGGCACACCCAGAGGCAAACGCAGGCACTTCTGCACGCCCACCCACGGGTGGGCCGGCCGTGGCGGCACACCCAGAGGCAACCGCAGGCCCTTCTGCACGCCCACCCACGGGTGGGCCGGCCGTAGCGGCACACCCAGAGGCACACGCAAACAGTTCTGCACGCCCACCCATGGGTGGCCGGCCGTGGCGGCACACCCAGAGGCAATTGCCGACCCTTCTGCACGCCCCACTCCACGGGTGGGCCGGCCGTGGCGGCACACCCAGAGGCAAACCCAGGCCCTTCTGCACGCCCCACCCACGGGTAGGCCGGCCGTGGCGGCACACCCAGACGCACACGCAAACAGTTCTGCACGCCCACCCACGGGTGGGCCGGCCGTGGCGGCACACCCAGAGGCAACCGCAAACAGTTCTGCACGCCCACCCACGGGTGGGCCGGCCGTGGCGGTACACACAGAGGCACACGCAAACAGTTCTGCACGCCCACACACGGGTGGGCCGGCCTTGGCGGCACACCCAGAGGCAACCGGAGGCCCTTCTGCACGTCCACCCACGGGTGGGCCGGCCGAGGCGGCACACCCAGAGGCAATCGCAAACCCTTCTGCACGCCCACCCTCGGGTAGGCCGGCCGTGGCGGCACACCCAGTGGCACACGTAAGCAGTTCTGCACGCCCACCCACAGGTGGGCCGGCCGTGGCGGCACACCCAGAGGCAACCGCAAACAGTTCTGCACGCCCACCCACGGGTGGGCCGGCCGTGGCTGCACACACAGTGGCACACGCAAACAGTTCTGCACGCCCACCCACGGGTGGGCCGGCCTTGGCGGCACACCCAGAGGCAACCGCAAACCCTTCTGCACGCCCACCCTCGGGTAGGCCGGCCGTGGCGGCACACCCCAGTGGCACACGAAGCAGTTCTGCAGCCCACCCACGGGTGGCCCGGTTGTGGCGGCTCACCCAGTGGCACACGCAAACAGTTCTGCACGCCCACCCACGGGTGGGCCGGCCGTGGCGGCACATCCAGTGGCACACGCAAACAGTTCTGCACGCCCACCCCACGGGTGGGCCGGCCGTGGCGGCACACACAGAGCCCCATGCATGCCTAACTTCTGCCGCCCACCCACGGGTGGGCCGGCCTAGCGGCACACACAGAGGCACACGCAAACAGTTCTGCACGCCCACTCCACGGGCGGCCGGCCGTGGCGGCACACCCAGAGGCAACTGCCGGCCTTTCTGCACGCCCCACCCACGGTGGGCCGGCCGTAGGCGGCAAACCCAGAGGCAACCGCAAACAGTTCTGCATGACCACCCACGGGTGGGCCGGCCGTGGCGGCACACCCAGTGGCACACGCAGAACAGTTCTGCACGCCCCACCCACGGGTGGGCCGGCCGTGGCGGCACACCCCAGAGGCACACGCAAACAGTTCTGCACGCCTACCCACGGGTGGGCCGGCCGTGGCTGCAAACCCAGAGGCAACCGCAGCTATTCTGCACGCCCACCCACGGGTGGGCCGGCCATGGCGGCACACCCAGAGGCAACCGCAGGCATTTCTGCACGCCCACCCACGGGTGGGCCGGCCGTGGCGGCACACCCAGAGGCAACACGCAGACCCTTCTGCACGCCCACCCACGGGTGGGCCGGCCGTGGCGGCACACCCAGAGGCACACGCAAGCACTTTCTGCACGCCCCACCCACGGGTGGGCCGGCCGTGGCGGCACACCCAGAGGCAACGCAGGCACTTCTGCACGCCCACCCACGGGTGGGCCGGCCGTGGCGGCACACCCAGAGGCAACGCAAACACGTTCTGCACGCCCACCCACGGGTGGGCCGGCCGTGGCGGCACACCGAGAGGCTCACGCAGGCCCTTCTGCACGCCCACCCACGGGTGGGCCGGCCGTGGCGGCACACCCAGAGGCAACCGCAAACAGTTCTGCACGCCCACCCCACGGGTGGGCCGGCCGTGGCGGCACACCCAGTGGCACACGCAAACAGTTCTGCACGCCCACCCACGGGTGGGCCGGCCGTGGCGGCACACCCAGAGGCAACCCCAGACACTTCTGCACGCCTTCCTACTGGTGGGCCGGCCATTGCTGCACACCCAGAGGCACCGGCAGACACTTCTGCACGCCCCACCCACGGGTGGGCCGTCCATTGCTGAACACCCCAGAGGAAATCCCAGACACTTCTGCACGCCCCACCCACGGGTGGGCCGGCCGTGCGGCATACACCCAGCGGCACACCGCAGACACTTCTGCACGCCCCACCCACGGGTGGGCCGGCCGTGGCGGCACATCCAGAGGCACACGCAGGCACTTCTGCACGCCCACCCACGGGTGGGCCGGCCGTGGCGGCACACCCAGAGGCACACGCAGGCACTTCTGCACGCCCCACCCACGGGTGGGCCGGCCGTGGCGGCACACCCAGAGGCAAACGCAGGCCCCTTCTGCACGCCCACCCACGGGTGGGCCGGCCGTGGCGGCACACCCCAGAGGCACACGCAAACAGTTCTGCACGCCCACCCACGGGGTGGGCCGGCCGTGGCGGCACACCCAGAGGCAACCGCAGGCCCTTCTGCACGCCCACCCACGGGTGGGCCGGCCGTGGCGGCACACCCCAGTGGCACACGCAAGCAGTTCTGCACGCCCCACCCACGGGTGGTCCGGCCGTGGCGGCACACCCAGAGGCAACCGCAAACCCTTCTGCACGCCCACCCACGGGTGGGCCGGCCGTGGCGGCACACCCAGTGGCACACGCAAACAGTTCTGCACGCCCCACCCACGGGTGGGCCGGCCGTGGCGGCACACCCCAGTGGCACACGCAAACAGTTCTGCACGCCCACCCACGGGTGGGCCGGCCGTGGCGGCACATCCAGTGGCACCCGCAAACAGTTCTGCACGCCCACCCACGGGTGGGCCGGCCGTGGCGGCACACCCAGAGGCAACCGCAAACCCTTCTGCACGCCCACCCACGGGTGGGCCGGCCGTGGCGGCACACCCCAGTGGCACACGCAAACAGTTCTGCACGCCCCACCCACGGGTGGGCCGGCCGTGGCGGCACACCCAGTGCCACACGCAAACAGTTCTGCACGCCCCACCCACGGGTGGGCCGGCCGTGGCGGCACACCCAGAGGCAAACGCAGGCCCTTCTGCACGCCCCACCCCACGGGTGGGCCGGCCGTGGCGGCACACCCCAGAGGCAACCCCAGGCTCTTCTGCACGCCCCACCCACGGGTGGGCCGGCCGTGGCGGCACACCCCAGTGGCACACGCAAAACAGTTCTGCACGCCCCACTCCACGGGTGGGCCGGCCGTGGCGGCACACCCCAGAGGCAACACGCAAACCGCTTCTGCACGCCCCACCCACGGGTGGGGCCGGGCCGTGGCGGCACACCCAGAGGCAACACGCAAACCGTTCTGCACGCCCCACCCCACGGGTGGGCCGGCCGTGGCGGCACACCCAGTGGCACACGCAAACAGTTCTGCACGCCCACTCCACGGGTGGGCCGGCCGTGGCGGCACACCCCAGAGGCAACACGCAGGCACTTCTGCACGCCCACCCCACGGGTGGGGCCGGCCGTGGCGGCACACCCAGAGGCAACCGCAGGCCCTTCTGCACGCCCCACCCACGGGTGGGCCGGCCGTGGCGGCACACCCCAGAGGCACACGCAGGCCCTTCTGCACGCCCCACCCACGGGTGGGCCGGCCGTGGCGGCACACCCAGAGGCACACCGCAAACCCCTTCTGCACGCCCCACCCACGGGTGGGCCGGCCGTGGCGGCACACCCAGAGGCAACCGCAGGCCCTTCTGCACGCCCCACCCACGGGTGGGCCGGCCGAGGCGGCACACCCAGAGGCAACACGCAGGCCCTTCTGCACGCCGACCCACTGGTGGACCGGCCGTGGCGGCACACCCCAGAGCCACACGCGAGCCCTTCTGCACGCCCCACCCATGGGTGGGCCGGCCGTGGCGGCACACCCCAGAGGCAACCGCAAACCCCTTCTGCACGCCCACCCCACGGGTGGGCCGGCCGTGGCGGCACATCCAGTGGCACACGCAAACAGTTCTGCACGCCCCACCCCACGGGTGGGCCGGCCGTGGCGGCACACCCCAGAGGCAACCGCAGGCCCCTTCTGCACGCCCCACCCACGGGTGGGCCGGCCGTGGCGGCACACCCCAGAGGCAACCGCAGGCTCTTCTGCACGCCCACCCCACGGGTGGGCCGGCCGTGGCGGCACATCCAGAGCCACACGCGGCCCTTCTGCACGCCCCACCCCATGGGTGGGCCGGCCGTGGCGGCACACCCAGAGGAAACAGCAAACCATTCTGCACGCCCACCCCATGGGTGGGCCGGCCGTGGCGGCACACCCAGAGGCAAACGCAGGCACTTCTGCACGCCCCACCCCACGGGTGGGCCGGCCGTGGCGGCACACCCCAGAGGCAACCGCAGGCCCTTCTGCACGCCCCACCCCACGGGTGGGCCGACCGTGGCGGCACACCCAGTGGCACACGCAAACAGTTCTGCACGCCCCACCCACGGGTGGGCCGGCCGTGGCGGCACACCCAGTGGCACACGCAAAACTGTTCTGCACGCCCACCCACGGGTGGGCCGGCCGTGGCGGCACACCCAGAGGCAACCGCAAACCCTTCTGCACGCCCCACCCATGGGTGGGCCGGCCGTGGCAACATACACAGCGACACCCCGCAGACACTTCTGCACGCCCCACCCACGGGTGGGCCGGCCGTGGCGGCACACCCCAGGGCAAACCCAGACACTTCTGCACGCCCCACCCACGGGTGGACCGGCCATTGATGCACATTCAGAGGCACCCCGCAGAAACTTCTGCACGCCCCACCCCACGGGTGGGCCAGCCGTTGCGGCACACCCCAGAGGCAAACGCAGGCACTTCTGCACGCCCACTCCACGGGTGGGCCGGCCGAGGCGGCACGACCAGAGGCACACCAAACAGTTCTGCACGCCCACCCACAGGTGGGCAGGCCGTGGCGGCACACCCCAGAGGCAACCGCAGGCCCTTCTGCACGCCCCACCCCGGGTGGGCCGGCCGTGGCGGCACACCCAGTGGCACACGCAAGCTTTCTGCACGCCCCACCCACGGGTGGGCCGGCCGTGGTGGCACACCTAAGGGCACACGCAGGCCCTTCTGCACGCCCCACACAGAGTGGGCCGGCCGTGGCGGCACACCCCAGAGGCAACCGCAAGCTCTTCTGCACGCCCACCCACGGGTGGGCCGGCCGTGGCGGCACATCCAGTGGCACACGCAAACAGTTCTGCACGCCCCACCCACGGGTGGGCCGGCCGTGGCGGCACACCCCAGAGGCAACCCCCAGACACTTCTGCACGCCTTCCTACTGGTGGGCCGGCCTTTGCTGCACACCCATAGGCACCGGCAGACACTTCTGCACGCCCCACCCACCGGTGGGCTCTCCATTGCTGAACACCCCAGAGGAAACCCCAGACACTTCTGCACGCCCCACCCACGGGTGGGCCGGCCGTTGCGGCACACCGAGAGGCAAACCCCAGACACTTCTGCACGCCCCACCCACGGGTGGACCGGCGATTGCTGCACATTCAGAGGCACCCGCAGAAACTTCTGCACGCCCCACCCACGGGTGGCCCAGCCGCTGCGGCACACCCAGAGGCAAACGCAGGCACTTCTGCACGCCTACCCACGGGTGGGCCGGCCGTGGCGGCACACCCAGAGCAAACCCTAGCCCTTCTGCACGCCCCACTCCACGGGTGGGCCGGCCGTGGCGGCACACCCCAGAGGCAAACCCAGGCCGTTCTGCACGCCCACCCACGGGTGGGGCCGGCCAAGCGCCACAACCAGAGGCACACGCAAACAGTTCTGCACGCCCCACCCACGTGTGGGCAGGCCGTGGCGGCACACCCCAGAGGCAACCGCAGGCCCTTCTGCACGCCTCACCCCGGGTGGGCCGGCCGTGGCGGCACACCCAGTGGCACACGCAGTTCTTCTGCACGCCCCACCCACGGGTGGGCCGGCCGTGGTGGCACATCCAGTGGCACACGCAAAACAGTTCTGCACGCCCCACTCCACGGGTGGGCCGGCCGTGGCGGCACACCCCAGAGGCACACGCAAACAGTTCTTCACGCCCCACCCACGGGTGGGGCCGGCCGTGGCGGCACATCCAGTGGCACACGCAAACAGTTCTGCACGCCCACCCACGGGTGGGCCGGTCGTGGCGGCACACCCAGTGGCACACGCAAACAGTTCTGCACGCCCATTCACGGGTGGGCCGGTCGTGGCGGCACATCCAGTGGCACACGCAAACAGTTCTGCACGCCCACCCACGGGTGGGGCCGGCCGTGGCGGCACACCCAGAGGCAACCGCAGGCCCTTCTGCACGCCCACTCCACGGGAGGGCCGGCCGTGGCGGCACACCCAGTGGCACACGCAAAGCCTTCTGCACGCCCCACCCACGGGTGGGCCGGCCGTGGCGGCACACCCCAGTGCCACACGCAAACAGTTCTGCACGCCCCACCCACGGGTGGGCCAGCCGTGGCGGCACACCCCAGAGGCAAACGCAGGCCCTTCTGCACGCCCACCCACGGGTGGGCCGGCCGTGGCGGCACACCCAGAGGCAACCCCAGGCCCTTCTGCACGCCCACCCACCTGTGGGTCGGCCGTGGCGGCACACCCAGTGGCACACGCAAACAGTTCTGCACGCCCACCCACGGGAGGGCCGGCCGTGGCGGCACACCCAGTGGCACACGCAAACCGTTCTGCACGCCCACCCACGGGTGGGCCGGCCGTGGCGGCACACCCAGAGTCAAACGCAAACCCTTCTGCACGCCCCACCCACGGGTGGGCCGGCCGTGGCGGCACATCCAGTGGCACACGCAAACAGTTCTGCACGCCCCACCCACCGCTGGGCCGGCCGTGGCGACATACCCAGAGGCAAACGCAGGCACTTCTGCACGCCCCACCGACGGGTGGGGCCGGCCGTGGCGGCACACCCAGAGGCAAACCCAGGCCCTTCTGCACGCCTACCCCACGGTGGCCGGCGAGGGGCACACCCAGAGGCAACCGCAGGCCCTTCTGCACGCCCACCCACGGGTGGGCCGGCCGTGGCGGCACACCCAGAGGCAACCGCAGGCCCTTCTGCACGCCCCACCCACGGGTGGGCCGGCCGTGGCGGCACACCCCAGAGGCAACCCCAGGCCCTTCTGCACGCCCCACCCACGGGTGGGCCGGCCGTGGCGGCACACCTAGTGGTACACGCAAACAGTTCTGCACGCCCCACCCACGGGTGGGGCCGGCCGTGGCGGCACACCCAGGGGCACACGCAGGCCCTTCTGCACGCCCACCCACAGGTGGGCCGGCCGTGGCGGCACACCCAGTGGCACACGCCAAGAACTTCTGCACGCCCACCCACGGGTGGGCCGGCCGTGGCGCCACATCCAGAGCCACACGCGGCCCTTCTGCACGCCCCACCCATGGGTGGGCCGGCCGTGGCGGCACACCCAGAGGCAACCGCAAACACTTCTGCACGCCCCACACACGGGTGGGCCGGCCGTGGCGGCACACCCAGTGGCACACGCAAACAGTTCTGCACGCCCCACCCACGGGTGGGGCCGGCCGGGCGGCACACCCAGTGACACACGCAAACCGTTCTGCACGCCCCACCTACGGGTGGGCCGGCCGTGGCGGCACACCCAGAGGCAACCGCAAACCGTTCTGCACGCCCACCCCACGGGTGGGCCGGCCGTGGCGGCACACCCAGTGACACACGCAAACCGTTCTGCACGCCCCACCCCACGGGTGGGGCCGGCCGTGGCGGCACACCCAGAGGCAAACGCAGGCACTTCTGCACGCCCACCCACGGGTGGGCCGGCCGTGGCGGCACACCCAGAGGCAACCGCAAACCCTTCTGCACGCCCCACCCACGGGTGGGCCGGCCGTGGCGGCACACCCCAGAGGCAAACGCAGGCACTTCTGCACGCCCCACCCACGGGTGGGCCGGCCGTGGCGGCACACCCAGAGGCAACTGCAGGCCCTTCTGCACGCCCCACCCATGGGTGGGCCGGCCGTGGCGGCACACCCAGAGGCACACGCGAAACAGTTCTGCACGCCCACCCACGGGTGAGCCGGCCGTGCGCACACCCAGAGGCAACCGCAAACCCTTCTGCACGCCCCACCCCACGGGTGGGCCGGCCGTGGCGGCACACCCCAGAGGCAAACGCAGGCCTTCTGCACGCCCCACCCACGGGTGGGCCGGCCGTGGCGGCACATTCAGAGCCACACGCAGGCCCTTCTGCACGCCCCACCCCATGGGTGGGGCCGGCCGTAGCGGCACACCCAGAAGCAACCGCAAACATTTCTGCACGCCCCACCCACGGGTGGGCCGGCCGTGGCGGCACACCCAGTGGCACACGCAGGCCTTTCTGCACGCCCACCCACGGGTGGGCCGGCCGTGGCGGCACACCCAGAGGCAACACGCAGGCCCTTCTGCACGCCCCACCCACGAGTGGGCCGGCCGTGGCGGCACACCCAGAGGCACACGCAAACAGTTCTGCACGCCCCACTCCACGGGTGGGCCGGCCGTGGCGGCACACCCAGTGGCACACGCAAACCCTTCTGCACGCCCACCCACGGGTGGGCCGGCCGTGGCGGCACACCCAGAGGCAAACGCAAACCCTTCTGCACGCCCCACCCACGGGTGGGCCGGCCGTGGCGGCACATCCAGTGGCACACGCAAACAGTTCTGCACGCCCCACCCACGGGTGGGCCGGCCGTGGCGACACCCAGAGGCAAACGCAGGCACTTCTGCACGCCCCACCCACGGGTGGGCCGGCCGTGGCGGCACACCCAGAGGCAAACCGCAGGCCCTTCTGCACGCCCACTCCACGGGTGGGCCGGCCGAGGCGGCACACCCAGAGGCAACCGCAGGCCCTTCTGCACGCCCACCCACGGGTGGGCCGGCCGTGGCGGCACACCCAGAGGCAACCGCAGGCCCTTCTGCACGCCCCACCCACGGGTGGGCCGGCCGTGGCGGCACACCCAGAGGCAACCCCAGGCCCTTCTGCACGCCCACCCACGGGTGGGCCGGCCGTGGCGGCACACCTAGTGGCACACGCAAACAGTTCTGCACGCCCACCCCACGGGTGGGCCGGCCGTGGCGGCACACCCAGGGGCACACGCAGGCCCTTCTGCACGCCCCACCCACAGGTGGGCCGGCCGTGGCGGCACACCCAGTGGCACACGCCAAGAGTTCTGCACGCCCCACCCACGGGTGGGGCCGGCCGTGGCGCCACATCCAGAGCCACACGCGAGCCCTTCTGCACGCCCCACCCATGGGTGGGCCGGCCGTGGCGGCACACCCAGAGGCAACCGCAAACACTTCTGCACGCCCCACCCACGGGTGGGCCGGCCGTGGCGGCACACCCCAGTGGCACACGCAAACAGTTCTGCACGCCCCACCCCACGGGTGGGGCCGGCCGTGGCGGCACACCCAGTGACACACGCAAACCGTTCTGCACGCCCCACCCACGGGTGGGCCGGCCGTGGCGGCACACCCAGAGGCAACCGCAAACCGTTCTGCACGCCCACCCACGGGTGGGCCGGCCGTGGCGGCACACCCAGTGGCACACGCAAACCGCTTCTGCACGCCCACCCACGGGTGGGGCCGGCCGTGGCGGCACACCCAGAGGCAAACGCAGGCACTTCTGCACGCCCCACCCACGGGTGGGCCGGCCGTGGCGGCACACCCAGAGGCCAACCGCTAACCCTTCTGCACGCCCCACCCCACGGGTGGGCCGGCCGTGGCGGCACACCCCAGAGGCAAACGCAGGCACTTCTGCACGCCCCACCCACGGGTGGGCCGGCCGTGGCGGCACACCCAGAGGCAACTGCAGGCCCTTCTGCACGCCCACCCACGGGTGGGCCGGCCGTGGCGGCACACCCAGAGGCACACGGAAACAGTTCTGCACGCCCCACCCACGGGTGAGCCGGGCCGTGGCGGCACACCCAGAGGCAACCGCAAACCCTTCTGCACGCCCACCCACGGGTGGGCCGGCCGTGGCGGCACACCCAGAGGCAAACGCAGGCACTTCTGCACGCCCACCCACGGGTGGGCCGGCCGTGGCGGCACATTCAGAGCCACACGCAGGCCCTTCTGCACGCCCCACCCCATGGGTGGGCCGGCCGTAGCGGCACACCCCAGAAGCAACCGCAAACATTTCTGCACGCCCACCCACGGGTGGGCCGGCCGTGGCGGCACACCCAGTGGCACACGCAAGCTCTTCTGCACGCCCCACCCACGGGTGGGCCGGCCGTGGCGGCACACCTAAGGGCACACGCAGGCCCTTCTGCACGCCCACACAGAGTGGGCCGGCCGTGGCGGCACACACAGAGGCAACCGCAGGCCCTTCTGCACGCCCACCCACGGGGTGGGGCCGGCCGTGGCGGCACACCCCAGAGGCAACCGCAAACCCTTCTGCACGCCCCACCCACGGGGTGGGCCGGCCGTGGCGGCACACCCAGTGGCACACGCAAACAGTTCTGCACGCCCCACCCACGGGTGGGCCGGCCGTGGCGGCACACCCAGTGGCACACGCAAACAGTTCTGCACGCCCCACCCAAGGGTGGGCCGGTTGTGGCGGCACATCCAGTGGCACACGCAAACAGTTCTGCACGCCCACTCCACGGGTGGGCCGGCCGTGGCGGCACACCCCAGAGGCAACCGCAGGCCCTTCTGCACGCCCACCCACGGGTGGGCCGGCCGTGGCGGCACACCCAGAGGCAACCGCAAACCCTTCTGCACGCTCACCCACGGGTGGGCCGGCCGTGGCGGCACACCCAGTGGCACACGCAAACAGTTCTGCACGCCCACCCACGGGTGGGCCGGCCGTGGCGGCACACCCAGTGCCACACGCAAACAGTTCTGCACGCCCACCCCACGGGGTGGCCAGCCGTGGCGGCACACCCCAGAGGCAAACGCAGGCCCTTCTGCACGCCCCACCCCACGGGTGGGCCGGCCGTGGCGGCACAGCCAGAGGCAACCCCAGACCCTTCTGCACGCCCCACCCACGGGTGGGCCGGCCGTGGCGGCACACCCAGTGGCACACGCAAACAGTTCTGCACGCCCACCCACGGGTGGGCCGGCCGTGGCGGCACACTCAGTGGCACACGCAAACCGTTCTGCACGCCCACCCACGGGTGGGCCGGCCGTGGCGGCACACCCCAGAGGCAACACGCAAACCCTTCTGCACGCCCCACCCACGGGTGGGCCGGCCGTGGCGGCACACCCAGAGGCAACCGCAGGCACTTCTGCACGCCCCACCCACGGGTGGGCCGGCCGTGGCGGCACACCCAGTGGCACACGCAAACAGTTCTGCACGCCCCACCCACGGGTGGGCCGGCCGTGGCGGCACACCCAGTGGCACACGCAAGCTCTTCTGCACGCCCACCCCACGGGGTGGGCCGGCCGTGGCGGCACACCCAGAGGCAACACGCAGGCCCTTCTGCACGCCCACTCCACGGGTGGGCCGGCCGTGGCGGCACACCCCAGTGGCACACGCAAAAGCAGTTCTGCACGCCCCACCCACGGGTGGGCCGGCCGTGGCGGCACACCCAGTGGCACACGCAAACAGTTCTGCACGCCCACCCACGGGTGGGCCGGCCGTGGCGGCACACCCAGAGGCAACCGCAAACCCTTCTGCACGCCCACCCACGGGTGGGGCCGGCCGTGGCGGCACACCCAGAGGCAACCGCAGGCCCTTCTGCACGCCCACCCACGGGTGGGCCGGCCGTGGCGGCACACCCAGAGGCAACACGCAAAACAGTTCTGCACGCCCACCCACGGGTGGGGCCGGCCGTGGCGGCACACCCAGTGGCACACGCAGGCTCGTTCTGCACGCCCACCCACGGGTGGGCCGGCCGTGGCGGCACACCCCAGAGGCAACACGCAAACCCTTCTGCACGCCCACCCCACGGGTGGGCCGGCCGTGGCGGCACACCCAGAGGCAACCGCAGGCACTTCTGCACGCCCCACCCACGGGTGGGCCGGCCGTGGCGGCACACCCAGTGGCACACGCAAACAGTTCTGCACGCCCACCCACGGGTGGGCCGGCCGTGGCGGCACACCCAGTGGCACCGCAAGCTCTTCTGCACGCCCACCCACGGGTGGGCCGGCCGTGGTGGCACACCCAGAGGCAACCGCAAACCGTTCTGCACGCCCACCCACGGGTGGGCCGGCCGTGGCGGCACACCCAGTGACACACGCAAACAGTTCTGCACGCCACCCACGGGTGGGCCGGCCGTGGCGGCACACCCAGAGGCAACACGCAGGCACTTCTGCACGCCCCACCCACGGGTGGGCCGGCCGTGGCGGCACACCCAGAGGCAACCGCAAACCCTTCTGCACGCCCCACCCACGGGTGGGCCGGCCGTGGCGGCACACCCAGAGGCAAACGCAGGCACTTCTGCACGCCCCACCCACGGGTGGGGCCGGCCGTGGCGGCACACCCAGAGGCAACTGCAGGCCCTTCTGCACGCCCCACCCCATGGGTGGGCCGGCCGTGGCGGCACACCCAGAGGCACACGAAACAGTTCTGCACGCCCCACCCACGGGTGAGCCGGCCGTGGCGGCACACCCAGAGGCAACCGCAAACCCTTCTGCACGCCCACCCCACGGGTGGGCCGGCCGTGGCGGCACACCCAGAGGCAAACGCAGGCACTTCTGCACGCCCCACCCACGGGTGGGCCGGCCGTGGCGGCACATTCAGAGCCACACGCAGGCCCTTCTGCACGCCCACCCATGGGTGGGCCGGCCGTAGCGGCACACCCCAGAAGCAACCGCAAACATTTTCTGCACGCCCACCCACGGGTGGGCCGGCCGTGGCGGCACACCCAGTGGCACAAGCAAGCTCTTCTGCACGCCCCACCCACGGGTGGGCCGGCCGTGGCGGCACACCTAAGGGCACACGCAGGCCCTTCTGCACGCCCACACAGAGTGGGGCCGGCCGTGGCGGCACACACAGAGGCAACACGCAGGCCCTTCTGCACGCCCCACCCACGGGTGGGCCGGCCGTGGCGGCACACCCGGAGGCAACCGCAAACCCTTCTGCACGCCCCACCCACGGGTGGGCCGGCCGTGGCGGCACACCCCAGTGGCACACGCAAACAGTTCTGCACGCCCACCCACGGGTGGGGCCGGCCGTGGCGGCACACCCAGTGGCACACGCAAACAGTTCTGCACGCCCCACCCCAAGGGTGGGCCGGTTGTGGCGGCACATCCAGTGGCACACGCAAACAGTTCTGCACGCCCCACCCACGGGTGGGCCGGCCGTGGCGGCACACCCAGAGGCAACCGCAGGCCCTTCTGCACGCCCCACCCACGGGTGGGCCGGCCGTGGCGGCACACCCAGAGGCAACCGCAAACCCTTCTGCACGCCCCACCCACGGGTGGGCCGGCCGTGGCGGCACACCCAGTGGCACACGCAAACAGTTCTGCACGCCCACCCACGGGTGGGCCGGCCGTGGCGGCACACCCAGTGCCACACGCAAACAGTTCTGCACGCCCACCCACGGGTGGCCAGCCGTGGCGGCACACCCAGAGGCAAACGCAGGCCCTTCTGCACGCCCACCCACGGGTGGGCCGGCCGTGGCGGCACAGCCAGAGGCAACCCCATGCCCTTCTGCACGCCCCACCCACGGGTGGGCCGGCCGTGGCGGCACACCCAGAGGCAACACGCAAACCCTTCTGCACGCCCACCCACGGGTGGGCCGGCCGTGGCGGCACACCCAGTGGCACACGCAAACAGTTCTGCACGCCCACCCACGGGTGGGCCGGCCGTGGCGGCACACCCAGTGGCACACGCAAACAGTTCTGCACGCCCCACCCACGGGTGGGCCGGTCGTGGCGGCACATCCAGTGGCACACGCAAACAGTTCTGCACGCCCCACCCACGGGTGGGCCGGCCGTGGCGGCACACCCAGAGGCAACACGCAGGCCCTTCTGCACGCCCCACCCACGGGTGGGCCGGCCGTGGCGGCACACCCAGAGGCAACCGCAAACCCTTCTGCACGCCCCACCCACGGGTGGGCCGGCCGTGGCGGCACACCCAGTGGCACACGCAAACAGTTCTGCACGCCCACCCACGGGTGGGCCGGCCGTGGCGGCACACCCAGTGCCACACGCAAACAGTTCTGCACGCCCCACCCACGGGTGGCCAGCCGTGGCGGCACACCCAGAGGCAAACGCAGGCCCTTCTGCACCCCACCCACGGGTGGGCCGGCCGTGGCGGCACAGCCAGAGGCAACCCCATGCCCTTCTGCACGCCCCACCCACGGGTGGGCCGGCCGTGGCGGCACAACCCAGTGGCACACGCAAACAGTTCTGCACGCCCACCCACGGGTGGGCCGGCCGTGGCGGCACACTCAGTGGCACACGCAAACCGTTCTGCACGCCCACCCACGGGTGGGCAGGCCGTGGCGGCACACCCAGAGGCAACAGCAAACCCTTCTGCACGCCCACCCACGGGTGGGCCTGCCGTGGCGGCACACCCAGAGGCAACCGCAGGCACTTCTGCACGCCCACCCACGGGTGGGCCGGCCGTGGCGGCACACCCATTGGCACACGCAAACAGTTCTGCACGCCCACCCACGGGTGGGCCGGCCGTGGCGGCACACCTAGTGGCACACGCAAGCTCTTCTGCACGCCCACCCACGGGTGGGCCGGCCGTGGGGGCACACCCAGAGGCACACGCAGGCCCTTCTGCACGCCCACCCACGGGTGGGCCGGCCGTGGCGGCACACCCAGTGGCACACGCAAAGAGTTCTGCACGCCCACCCACGGGTGGGCCGGCCGTGGCGGCACACCCAGTGGCACACGGAAACAGTTCTGCACGCCCACCCACGGGTGGGCCGGCCGTGGCGGCACACCCAGAGAAGCAACCGCAAACCTTTCTGCACGCCCCACCCCACGGGTGGGCCGGCCGTGGCGGCACAACCAGAGGCAACCGCAGGCCCTTCTGCACACCCACCCCACGGATGGGGTCGGCCGTGGCGGCACACCCAGAGGCACACGCAAACAGTTCTGCACGCCCCACCCCACGGGTGGGCCGGCCGTGGCGGCACACCCAGAGGCAACCGCAGGTCCTTCTGCACGCCCCACCCACGGGTGGGCCGGCCGTGGCGGCACACCCAGTGGCACACGCAAGCTCTTCTGCACGCCCCACCCACGGGTGGGCCGGCCGTGGCGGCACACCCAGTGGCACACGCAAACAGTTCTGCACGGCCCACTTACGGGTGGGCCGGCCGTGGCGGCACACCCAGAGGCAACCGCAGGCCGTTCTGCACGCTCACCCACGGGTGGGCCGGCCGTGGCGGCATACCCCAGAGGCAACCGCAAACCCTTCTGCACGCCCCACCCACGGGTGGGCCGGCCGTGGCGGCACACTCCAGTGGCACACGCAAAGAGTTCTGCACGCCCACCCACGGGTCTGCCGGCCGTGGCGGCACACCCAGTGGTACACTCAAACAGTTCTGCACGCCCCAGCCACGGGTGGGCCGGCCGTGGCGGCACACCCAGAGGCAACCGCAGGCCATTCTGCACGCCCCACCCACGGGTGGGCCGGCCGTGGCGGCACACCCAGAGGCAAACGCGGGCTCTTCTGCACGCCCCACCCACGGGTGGGCCGGCCGTGGCGGCACACTCAGAGGCAACCGCAAACCCTTCTGCACGCCCCACCCACGGGTGGGCCGGCCGTGGCGGCACATCCAGTGGCACACGTAAACAGTTCTGCACGCCCCACTCCACGGGTGGGCCGGCCGTGGCGGCACACACAGAGCCCCACGCAGGCCCATCTGCACGCCCCACCCACGGGTGGGGCCGGCAGTGGCGGCACACCCAGAGGCACACGCAAACAGTTCTGCACGCGTACCCGCGGATGGGCCGGCCGTGGCGGCAAACCCAGAAGCAAAATGCGGCTATTCTTCACGCCTACCAACGGGTGGGCCGGCCGTGGCGGCACACCCAGAGACAAACGCAAACCCTTCTGCAAGCCCACACACGGGTGGGCCGGCCGTGGCGGCACATCCAGTGGCACACGCAAACAGTTCTGCACGCCCACCCACAGGTGGGCCGGCCGTGGCGGCACATCCAGTGGCACACGCAAACAGTTCTGCACGCCCACTCCACGGGTGGGCCGGCCGTGGCGGCACACCCCAGTGGTACACGCAAACAGTTCTGCACGCCCAGCCACGGGTGGGCCGGCCGTGGCGGCACACCCAGAGGCAACCGCAGGCTCTTCTGCACGCCCACCCACGGGTGGGCCGGCCGTAGCGGCACACCCAGAGGCAAACGCAGGCCGTTCTGCATGCCCACCCACGGGTGGGCCGGCCGTGGCGGCACACCCAGTGTCACACGCAAACAGTTCTGCACGCCCACCCACGGGTGGGCCGGCCGTGGCGGCACACCCAGTGGCACACGCAACAGTTCTGCACGCCCCACCCACGGGTGGGCCAGCCGTGGCAGCACACCCAGAGGCAAACGCAGGCACTTCTGCACACCCACCTACGGGTGGGCCGGACGTGGCGGCACACCCCAGAGGCAACCCCAGGCCCTTCTGCACGCCCACCCACGGGTGGGGCCGGCCGTGGCGGCACACCCAGAGGCACCGCAACCAGCTTCTGCACGCCCACCCACGGGTGGGCCGGCCGTGGCGGCACACCCAGTGGCACACGCAAAGAGTTCTGCACGCCCACCCACGGGTGGGCCGGCCGTGGCGGCACACCCCAGTGGTACACCAAACAGTTCTGCACGCCCAGCCCACGGGTGGGCCGGCCGTGGCGGCACACCCAGAGGCAACCGCAGGCCATTCTGCACGCCCACCCACGGGTGGGCCGGCCGTGGCGGCACACCCAGAGGCAAACGCTGGCCCTTCTGCACGCCCACACGGGTGGGCCGGCCGTGGCGGCACACCCAGTGGCACACGCGAACTGTTCTGCACTCCCACCCACGGGTGGGCCGGCCGTGGCGGCACACTCAGAGGCAACCGCAAACCCTTCTGCACGCCCACCCACGGGTGGGCCGGCCGTGGCGGCACATCCAGTGGCACACGTAAACAGTTCTGCACGCCCACTCCACGGGTGGGCCGGCCGTGGCGGCACACACAGAGCCCCACGCAGGCCCATCTGCACGCCTACCCACGGGTGGGGCCGGCAGTGGCGGCACACCCAGAGGCACACGCAAACAGTTCTGCACGCGCACTCCGCGGATGGGCCGGCCGTGGCGGCAAACCCAGAAGCAAAATGCGGCTATTCTTCACGCCTACCAACGGGTGGGCCGGCCGTGGCGGCACACCCAGAGACAAACGCAAACCCTTCTGCAAGCCCACACACGGGTGGGCCGGCCGTGGCGGCACATCCAGTGGCACACGCAAACCGTTCTGCACGCCCACCCACAGGTGGGCCGGCCGTGGCGGCACATCCAGTGGCACACGCAAACAGTTCTGCACGCCCACCCACGGGTGGGCCGGCCGTGGCGGCACACCCAGTGGTACACGCAAACAGTTCTGCACGCCCAGCCACGGGTGGGCCGGCCGTGGCGGCACACCCAGAGGCAACCGCAGGCTCTTCTGCACGCCCACCCACGGGTGGGCCGGCCGTGGCGGCACACCCAGAGGCAAACGCAGGCCGTTCTGCATGCCCACCCACGGGTGGGCCGGCCGTGGCGGCACACCCAGTGTCACACGCAAACAGTTCTGCACGCCCACCCACGGGTGGGCCGGCCGTGGCGGCACACCCAGTGGCACACGCAAACAGTTCTGCACGCCCACCCACGGGTGGGCCAGCCGTGGCAACACACCCAGCGGCAAACGCAGGCATTTCTGCACACCCACCTACGGGTGGGCCGGACGTGGCGGCACACCCAGAGGCAACCCCAGGCCCTTCTGCACGCCCACCCGCGGGTGGGCCGGCCGTGGCGGCACACCCAGAGGCAACCGCAAACACTTCTGCACGCCCCACACACGGGTGGGCCGGCCGTGGCGGCACACCCAGTGGCACACGCAAACAGTTCTGCACGCCCCACCCACGGGTGGGCCGGCCGTGGCGGCACACCCAGTGACACACGCAAACCGTTCTGCACGCCCACCCACGGGTGGGCCGGCCGTGGCGGCACTCCCAGAGGCAACCGCAAACCCTTCTGCACGCCCCACCCACGGGTGGGCCGGCCGTGGCGACACACCCAGAGGCAACCCCAGGCCCTTCTGCACCCCACCCACGGGTGGGCCGGCCGTGGCGGCACACCCAGTGGCACACGCAAACAGTTCTGCACGCCCACCCACGGGTGGGCCGGCCGTGGCGGCACACCCAGTGGCACACGCAAACCGATCTGCACGCCCACCCACGGGTGGGCCGGCCGTGGCGGCACACCCAGAGGCAACCGCAAACCCTCCTGCAGGCCCACTCACGGGTGGGCCGGCCGTGGCGGCACATCCAGTGGCACACGCAAACAGTTCTGCACGCCCACCCACGGCTGGACCGGCCGTGGCGGCACACCCAGAGGCAAACCCAGGCACTTCTGCACGCCCACCGACGGGTGGGCCGGCCGTGGCGGCACACCCAGAGGCAACCCCAGGCCCTTCTGCACGCCCACCCACGGGTGGGCCGGCAGAGGCGGCACACCCAGAAGCAACCGCAGGCCCTTCTGCACGCCCACCCACTGGTGGGCCGGCCGTGGCGGCACACCCAGAGCCACACGCGAGCCCTTCTGCACGCCCACCCATGGGTGGGCCGGCCGTGGCGGCACACCCAGAGGCAACCGCAAACCCTTCTGCACGCCCACCCACGAATGGGCCGGCCGTGGCGGCACATCCAGTGGCACACGCAAACAGTTCTGCACGCCCACCCACGGGTGGGCCGGCCTTGGCGGCACACCCAGAGGCAACCGCAGGCTCTTCTGCACGCCCCACCCACGGGTGGGCCGGCCGTGGCGGCACACCCAGTGGCACACGCAAGCTCTTCTGCACGCCCCACCCACGGGTTGGCCGGCCGTGGCGGCACACCCAGGGGCACAGGCAGGCCCTTCTGCACGCCCACCCACGGGTGGGCCGGCCGTGGCGGCACACCCAGTGGCACACGCAAAGAATTTTGCACGCCCACCCACGGGTGGGCCGGCCGTGGCGGCACACTCAGTGGCACACGCAAACCGTTCTGCACGCCCACCCACGGGTGGGCAGGCCGTGGCGGCACACCCAGAGGCAACAGCAAACTCTTCTGCACGCCCACCCACGGGTGGGCCTGCCGTGGCGGCACACCCAGAGGCAACCGCAGGCACTTCTGCACGCCCACCCACGGGTGGGCCGGCCGTGGCGGCACACCCATTGGCACACGCAAACAGTTCTGCACGCCCACCCACGGGTGGGCCGGCCGTGGCGGCACACCCAGTGACACACGCAAACCGTTCTGCACGCCCACCCACGGGTGGGCCGGCCGTGGCGGCACACCCAGAGGCAACCGCAAACCCTTCTGCATGCCCACCCACGGGTGGGCCGGCCTTGGCGGCACACCCAGTGACACACGCAAACCGTTCTGCACGCCCACCCACGGGTGGGCCGGCCGTGGCGGCACACCCAGAGGCAACCGCAAACCCTTCTGCACGCCCACCCACGGGTGGGCCGGCCGTGGCGGCACACCCAGAGGCAAACGCAGGCACTTCTGCACGCCCACCCACGGGTGGGCCGGCCGTGGCGGCACACCCAGAGCCACACGCGGACCCTTCTGCACGCCCACACATGGGTGGGCCGGCCGTGGCGGCACACCCAGAGGCAACCGCAAACATTTCTGCACGCCCACCCGCGGGTGGGCCGGCCGTTGCGGCACACCCAAAGGCAACCCCAGGCCCTTCTGTACGCCCACCGACGGGTGGGCCGGCCGTGGCGGCACACCTAGTGGCACACGCAAGCTCTTCTGCACGCCCACCCACGGGTGGGCCGGCCGTGGGGGCATACCCAGGGGCACACGCAGGCCCTTCTGCACGCCCACCCACGGGTGGGCCGGCCGTGGCGGCACACCCAGTGGCACACGCAAAGAGTTCTGCACGCCCACCCACGGGTGGGCCGGCCGTGGCGGCACACCCAGTGGCACACGGAAACAGTTCTGCACGCCCACCCACGGGTGGGCCGGCCGGTGCGCACACCCAGAAAAGCAACCGCAAACAGTTCTGCACGCCCACCCACGGGTGGGCCGGCCGTGACGGCACAACCAGAGGCAACCGCAGGCCGTTCTGCACACCCACCCACGAATGGGTCGGCCGCTGCGGCACACCCAGAGGCACACGCAAACAAGTTCTGCATCGCCCACCCACGGGTGGGGCCGGCCGTGGCGGCACACCCAGAGGCAACCGCAGGTCCTTCTGCACGCCCACCCACGGGTGGGCCGGCCGTGGCGGCACACCCAGTGGCACACGCAAGCTCTTCTGCACGCCCACCCACGGGTGTGCCGGCCGTGGGGCACACCCAGAGGCACACGCAGGCCCTTCTGCACGCCCCACCCACGGGTGGGCCGGCCGTGGCGGCACACCCAGTGGCACACGCGAAGAGTTCTGCACGCCCACCCACGGGTGGGCCGGCCGTGGCGGCACACCCAGTGGCACACGGAAACAGTTCTGCACGCCCACCCACGGGTGGGCCGGCCGTGGCGGCACAGCCAGTGGCACACGTAGGCCCTTCTGCACGCCCACCCACGGGTGGGCCGGCCATTGCGGCACACCCAGAGGCAAACCCAGACACTTCTGAACACCCACCATCGGGTGGGCCGGCCGTTGCGGCACACCCAGGGGAAACCCCAGACACTTCTGCACGCCCACCCACGGGTGGGCCGGCCATTGCGGCACACACAGATACACCCGCAGACACTTTTGCACGCCCACCCACGGGTAGCCGTCCATTGCTGCACATCCCGAGGCACACGAAGACACTTCTGCATGTTCACCCACGGGAGGGCCGGCCGTTGCAGCACACCCAGGGGCAAACCCAGACACTTCTGGACGCCCTCCCACGGGTGGGCCGGCTGTTGCGGCACACCCAGGGGCAAACCCAGACACTTTTGCACGCCCACCTACGGGTGGGCCGGCTGTTGCGGCACACACAGAGGCAACCCCAGACACTTCTGCACGCCCTCCTACTGGTGGGCCGGCCATTGCGGCACACCCAGAGGCACCGGCAGACACTTCTGCACGCCCACCCACGGGTGGGCCGTCCATTGCTGAACACCCAGAGGAAACTCCAGACACTTCTGCACGCCCACCCACGGGTGGGCCGGCCGTTGCGGCACACACAGAGACACCCGCAGACACTTCTGCACGCCCACCCACGGGTGGGCCGGCCGTTGTGGCACACCCAGGGGCAACACCAGACACTTCTGCACGCCCACCCACTGCTGGGCCGGCCGTTGCAGCACACCCAGAGGCACCCGCAGACACTTCTGCACGCCCACCCACGGGTGGGCCGGTTGTGGCGGCACACCCAGGGGCAACCGAAGGCCCTTCTGCACGCCCACCCACGGGTGTGCCGGCCGTGGCGGCATACCCAGAGCCACACGCAAACAGTTCTGCACGCCCACCCACGGGTGGGCCGGCCGTGGCGGCACACCCAGAGGCTCACGCAGGCCCTTCTGCACGCCCACCCACGGGTGGGACGGCCGTGGCGGCACAACTAGAGGCAACCGCAAACAGTTCTGCACGCCCACCCACGGGTGGGCCGGCCGTGGCGGCACACCCAGAGGCAACCGCAAACCCTTCTGCACGCCCACCCACGGGTGGGCTGGCCGTGGCGGCACAGTCAGAGGCAACCCCAGACACTTCTGCACGCCCTCCTACTGGTGGTCCGGCCATTGCTGCACACCCAGAGGCACCGGCAGACACTTCTGCACGCTCACCCACGGGTGGGCCGTCCATTGCTGAACACCCAGAGGAAACCCCAGACACTTCTGCACGCCCACCCACGGGTGGGCCGGCCGTTGATGCACACCCAGAAACACGCGCAGACATTTTTGCACGCCCACCCACGGGTGGGCCGGCAATTGCGACACACCCAGAAGCACACGCAAACAGTTCTGCACGCGCACCCACGGGTGGGCTGATCGTTGCGTCAATCCAGAGGCAACCGAAGGCCCTTCTGCACGCCCACCCACGGGTGGGCCGGCCGTGGCGGCACATCCAGAGGCAACCGCAGGCCCTTCTGCACGCCCACCCACGGGTGGGCCGGCCGTGGCGGCACACCCAGAGGCACACGCAAACAGTGCTTCACGCCCACCCACGGGTGGGCCCGCCGTGGCGGCACATCAAAGGCTCATGCAGGCCCTTCTGCACGCCCACCCACGGGTGGGCCGGCCGTGGCGGCACACCCAGAGGCAACCGCAAACAGTTCTGCACGCCCACCCACGGGTGGGCCGGCCGTGGCGGCACACCCAGTGGCACACGCAAACAATTCTGCACGCCCACCCACGGGTGGGCCGGCCGTGGCGGCACAGCCAGAGGCAACCCCAGACATTTCTGCACGCCTTCCTACTGGTGGGCCGGCCATTGCTGCACACCCAGAGGCACCGGCAGACACTTCTGCACGCCCACCCACGGGTGGGCCCTCCATTGCCGAACACCCAGAGGAAATCCCAAACACTTCTGCACGCCCACCCACGGGTGGGCCGGCCGTTGCGGCATACACAGCGACACCCGCAGACACTTCTGCACGCCCACCCACGGGTGGGCCGGCCGTTGCGGCACACCCAGGGGCAAACCCAGACACTACTGCACGCCCACCCACGGGTGGACCGGCCATTGCTACACATTCAGAGGCACCCGCAGGAACTTCTGCACGCCCACCCACGGGTGGGCCAGCCATTGCGGCACACCCAGAGGCAAACGCAGGCACTTCTGCATGCCCACCCACGGGTGGGCCGGCCGTGGCGGCACATCCAGAGGCAATCCCAGGCCGTTCTGCACCCCCACCCACGGGTGGGCCGGCCGAAGCGGCACAACCAGAGGCACACGCAAACAGTTCTGCACGCCCACCCACGGGTTGGCAGGCCGTGGCAGCACACCCAGAGGCAACCGCAGGCCCTTCTGCATGCCCACCCCGGGTGGGCCGGCCGTGGCGGCACACCCAGTGGCACACGCTAAGCTCTTCTGCACGCCCACCCACGGGTGGGCCGGCCGTAGCGGCACACCTAAGGGCTCACGCAGGCCCTTCTGCACACCCACACAGTGTGGGCCGGCCGTGGCGGCACACCCAGAGGCAACCGCAGGCTCTTCTGCACGCCCACCCACGGGTGGTCCGGCCGTGGCGGCACAGCCAGAGGCAACCGCAAACCCTTCTGCACGCCCACCCATGGGTGGGCCGGCCGTGGCGGCACACCCAGTGGCACACGCAAACAGTTCTGCACGCCCACTCCACGGGTGGGCCGGCCGTGGCGGCACAC